>SZWC01024686.1:0-36867 GCA_023375785.1 Penium margaritaceum | reverse complement strand
TAGACATTTTGCCACCTGATCTTTCCAATGGTGAAGTCGGATCGGCGATCAGAGCAGGCATCTGGTACTTTCCTGGAACTTGCTCCTGTGGACCTGAAACTGAGCCAGATGGCTCCTTTCCCAACAAGAACTACTGCTTCTCAGGGGTCACTAGCTTGGTACAGAAATTAGCGAAGTGCTTGCTGGTTGGAGTAATCTCCAGCTTGATAGCACCCTCCTGCACCATGTGCGTAATGAAGTGATATGCAATGTCAATGTGCTTGGTACAAGCATGGTGCTCAGGATTCTTGGCGAGTGCGATTACGCTCTGGTTGTCGACGCACACAGGAAGTAGAACTGCTCCACTCCCACTCATCTCTGCCATGAGACGCTGGAGCCAAACTACTTCCTTGGCTCCAAAGCTGAGAGAGACGTACTCAGCTTCCGTGCTTGAGGTGGCCACGACCACCTGCCGCTTGCTACACCAGCTGATGGTCCCACCATTTGTGAGGAACACATGTCCAAAGATGGACTTGCGGTCCTCAGGGTTCGAAGCCCACTCTGCGTCTGTATAGCCGATGATGCTCTTGTCGTTGCCGTTGTAGGTGATGCCGATGTTGATGGTTCCAGCAAGGTAGTGGAAGATCCGCTTCACTGCCTTTTGGTGCTCAGGTCCGGTATTAGCCATGTTTTGGCTCACAGCGCTTAAAGCCTGTGTGAGGTCTGGCCTGGTTGCCACCATCAGGTACATGAGACTGCTGACGGCGCTCTGGTACTTGTGCCGCTCAGCTACATTTACTTCTCCACTGAAGCTCACGAGATTCTGTCGCGTCTCTTGCGGCGTGCCGATCGGTTAAGCCTTTGCCATGCCGAACCGTTGCAAGACATCCTTAATGTAGCGGCTCTGCTATTGTGAGAGAGATGGTGATTTGTGGTCACGCGTGATCTGAATACCAAGGAAGTATGATACCTCCCCGAGATCAGACATCAGGAAGCGCACCTGGATGGCCTCCTTGAACTCCTGCATTGGAGACATGATGTTCGAAAGGAGGAGCATGTGATCCACATACACGATGATGATAAGGACCTTATGCTCATGCTACCAGCAATAGATGCTATAGTCACACTTGCTACGCTCGAACCCCATGGATTACAATGCCGCATCCAACTTCTGGTTCCAAGCACGCGAGGGACTTCTGCAGCTTGCAAACCAGGTGCTCTTGGCCATCCATGACGAACCCCTCCGGGTGCTCCATATAAATGTCCTCCTCCAGGTCACCATTCAAGAACGCCGTCTTGACGTCCATGTGGTGAACCTCAAAGTCCTCTGCTGCTGCATAGGAAAGGAACGTGCGTAGAAAGGCAATCTTTGCAACAGGAGCAAAGGTTTCATTGTAGTCGATCCCTTCCTCTTGCAAGTAGCCCTTGACGACCAGCCTCGCCTTGTACTTTTTGATGTTGCCATCTGCACCCCTCTTCTTCTTGAACACCTACTTGCTCTTGATTACCTTGTGTCCATGTGGATACTCAGTCAGCTCCCACGTACCATTGTCGAGCTATGATTGTATCTCTTGCTGTACAGCTTGTACCCAATCTGCTGCATCTGGTGCAGCCATGGCCTCCTTGTAGGACGTCGGCTTATCAAGGTCTGCTGCAACTGCGATGTTCATCTGGTCTGGTTTTTGGAGCATCCAAAAATGCCTGCTCTCACCAGGCTTGTAGCGCACCCTCAGAGGGTACCTTCGACCTGGTACTGGAGCATTAGCAGGCGGCTGGAGCGGTCGTGCCGGCACAACTACTCCTGCTGATGGTGGTGTATCTTCTTCCTCTGCTTCTGCTCATGAGGCCGTTGTATCTACTACATCAGACATGGGAGAGTAGAGTGGTTCTCCCACCGTCCCGTGGAGGATGGACCAGGAGAGACTGGGTCAAGAAGGATATCTGCTCCCACTGCCTCGTCAGCTGCTGCTTTTGTTGCCTCTTCACAGACAATGCTGGTGCCGATAATGTTGCTCTTGTTGAATATCGGCGGTCGATGACCTTGGAAACTTTGAAAATTCATATGTCCCAATCCGACCATTGGATTTGCCGCAAACTTGGACCGTAGATATTTTGCCACCTGATCTTTCCAATGGCAAAATCAGATTGACAATCAGAGCAGGAATTTGGTAGTCTCCTGGAACTTGCTCTCGTGGACCTGAAACTGAGCCGCATGGCTCCTTTCCCAACAAAAGCAGGTATTTTGGAAACATTTCAAGTAGGATGGTACTATGAAGAAGTACGAAGCAAGAGTTTTGGCAGAGGGGTTTTTTAAGCGTGTAAGCTCAGAGAACAAGGAGACATTCATGTCTATTGTAACCTTTGCGTCTATCAGATCCATGTTGGGCCTTGCTACTGCAAAAGATCTAGGAATCTACCAGATGGACGTCAAGTGCCTGATCTAGAGGACAAGATTTGCAAATGTATAAAATCACTTTACGTGCTGAAACAGGCTCCAAGGATGTGGAACAAGGGGATGGATGATTTCATGGCCAGGCTCATCTTCACGCACTACCAGAGTGACCCTTGTGTCTGTGTACATGGGGATGAGCAACGCTTGATACGGGTTATACTGTACGTGGATGACCTGATATTTGCTTCTTGTCAGTTGACCTGTTGAACAAGCTTTATATGGATCTGAGAAACTGGTTGACGATGAAGAACATGGGTCCTCTGAATTTGACCTCGGGATAACTATTGAATACAATCAAACACCATGCATCATCGAGTTGAACCAGACCAAGTACATCATGGAGGGCCCTAAGTGCTATAACATAGAGGACTCCAAGCTCATCAGCACATCCATGACAACAGACATCAAGCTCTCATCCTCCATGAGTCCCAGCATGCAAGTAGAAGAGCGTGGAAGAACATCCTCTACCGGTTTGTTGTTCGCAGTCTCATGTCTGCCATGGTAGGAACACGTTCTCATATTCGCTATAGTATGGGACAAGTGTGCAGCTCTATGGCCAATCTAGGGCCACAACACTGGCAAGCTATTGTTGGAACTCGAGGTGAGAGGGAACCTTGGAGCAGCAAGCATGTGGGAATAAAAGAACATCACTTGTTTTGAAGAATGGTTGTTAAATCACTCGGAGTACATATACAGCTAGAGCTTGGGCAAGTCAGCCCTCTCGGAAGCGACACCACTTAGCCATGGAGGCTAACGCTCACACACTAGAGTCCACGATCTCACAAGAGAGAGGAAATCAGCCTAGCAATCAGGCTAACCAGTCACACACGACCTACAGAGCTAGAAAAAGCTCTCATGGCACACTCCTAGTGGTCACATAATCCACAATCCCATGGAGAATCGCCATGTATCCATGGCTAGTACACAAGGATCTCACTTCACCTAAAAAGTAAGGAGAGGTAACATTTTCCTTGTCAGCACACTCTGACAAGGCAATCCCAGAATCTAGGACCTTTCTGGATATTTCTCCCATCAAGTCTTGACCCTAGACCTCTTGTTTTTTTCTTTTCTTAGGCTAAGGCATGGAGCCATCGCCCATGGTTTCCCAGACATCGGCGCTCCATGACCCCAAAAACTTAAAAAATTCATAACCTTTCAATCCGACCGTTCGATTGTCCTCAAACTTGGACCGTAGGCAATTTGCCACCTGATCTTTCCAATAGTGCAGTTAAATTGATGATCGAAGTAGGTATTTTGTAGTTTCCTCGAACTTGCTCTTGTGGACCTGAAACTGAGCCAGATGGCTCCTTTCCCAACAGTCTCCCACTTTGTCGTAGTGGGCTGAGTCTACATGCCTTCATGCAGAACTGCTGCTTCTGATGGGTCACTAGATTGGTATAGAAATCAGCAACCTGCTTGCTGGTTGGAGTAAATTTGAGCTTGATAGTGTCAACTTGCCTGAGGCCATGGTCTAGAAAACGGGTTCCGACACAATGGTTCCCACTGACCACTCTTGGTATTACAATCAAGAGATGATATCACCATGAGAGGCAAGGTTCCACACTGAATGATCCATCGGCAAGTCGATGGCACACGATTCACCGATCGACGGTACATGATCTGTCGGCAAATCGATGCACAAGTCCGAACATGCAAATAATTGGTTTGCATGTTCGGACTTACTAATAAACAAAATTTGAATTAAGAGAGATTTAGTAAAACCTCCTACCGTTGCAACTAAAATGATGAAAATGTTGTCGTCGTGTATTTGACGTTCAAACTACGGGTATGGAAAGACATTTTTGACGTTAAAGATTTCCACAAAATTTAACCAAACTGTACTCTATGCTTATCGATAAGAGATTTTAGAAGATTCCAATGCATTGCATGTGACTGGCCCTCGAAATGTCCGCTCAGGATGAAGCTAAGTAGGCGCCTTTCATTCCAGGCTGTCATATGAGTACTTGCTATCTAACCTCCCCATTGGTCAAATCTAAGCTGAGTCATGCCACATGTCACTGTCATTGCCAGCACTTCTAAATATGGCATGATGCGTGCATGTAAAGTGCTTCCGAGGTGTCCGAAGCCGAACCGGGCTACTCGTGGTGACTGGGATTTTTGCTTGGTCGTCTCGGCCGTGTTGAAAAATTTGGTGCCGGTAGGTCCCGGTCGCCCCTACGACCCTACACCACATCGAGGCTACATCGATGTGCCTCGATGTGCCAAGGTTGTTGTAGGGGCCGTACAACGAGCATTGAAGGCAACACTGCCAATGATGTTGTTTTCATTGCCGTTGTAGGTGATGCCAATATTGATGGTTCGAGCAAGGTAGTAAAAGATCCACTTCACTGCCTTCTTGTGCTCACGTCCGGGATTGGCCATGTGCTGGCTCACAGCGCTAACAGCCTGTGCGAGGTCTGGCTTGGTTGCCACCATCAGGTACATGAGACTGCCGACGGCAGTTTGGTACTTCTGCGGCTCAGCTGCATCTGTCTCCATTGAAGATCATAAGGTACTGTCGTCTAGATGTCCATGTGGTGGATTTCAAAGTCCTCTCCTGCTCCATAGGAAAGGAGCATACGCAAAGAGGCAAACTTGGCAACAAGGGTGAAGGTTTCCCTATAATCTATGCCCTCCTACTGCAAGTAGCCCTTGGCGACCAGCCTCGCCTTGTACTTTTCCACGTTGCCATCTACTCTTCGCTTCCTCTTGAATTCCCACTTACACTTGATCACCTTACGTCCAGGTGGACGCTCAGTCAGCTCCCTATTGAGAAAAGAGCCATCTGGCATAGTTTGACGTCTACACCAGCATGTTCAAGGAAACTACCAGATGCCTAATCCGATCGTCAATCCGAATTGACTTTGAGAAACATGAGTGGCAAAATGTCTACGGTCCAAGTTTGAGGCCAGTCCAACGGTCAGATTGAGAGATATGAATTTTCAATGTTTGTGGGATCATCGACCGCCAATATCTGGGTGACCATGGGCGATGGCTCAATGCCTTAGCCTGAGAAAAGAAAAACGCAAGAGGTCCAGGGTCAAGACCTGATGGGAGAAATATCCAAAAAGGTCCTAGATTCTCGGGTTGCCTTGTCAGTATGTGCAGACTAGGAAAAAGGTACCTCTCCTTACTTTTTAGGTGAGGTGAGATCCTTGTGTGCTAGCCATGGACACATGGCGATTCTCCATGGGATTGTGGGTTATGTGACCACTAGGAGTGTGCCATGAGAGCATTCTCTAGCTCTCTAGGTCCTGTGTGAGTGGTGAGCCCGACTGCTAGGCTGATTTCCTCTCTTATGTGAGATTATGGACTCTAGTGTGTGAGCCTTAGCCTCCATGGCTAAGTGGTCTGGCTTGTGAGAGAGCTGACTTGCGCAAGCTATAGCTCTATATATACTCCATCATTTTGAGTGATTCAATGACCATTCTTTGGCACAAGTCATGCCCTTCCAGTTCATTTTCTTGCTGTTCCAAGGCTCCCTCTCTCCGCCAGTTCCGACACTCCCACGTGCCGTTGTCCAACTGCGACTATATCTCTTGCTGCACCGCTTGCGTCTAATCTGCTGCATCAGGTACTGCCATGGCCTCCGTGTATGATATTGGCTCATCTGCGATGTTCATCTGTTCTAGTTTCTGCAGCATCCAGAAATGGCCGCGTTCACCAGGCTTGTAGTGCAGCCTTAGAGGGTATCTGCGACATGGTACTGGAGCGTTAACAGGCATTTGGCGTAGTGTTGCTTGTACAACTGCTACTGCTGGTCGTGCTGTATCTCCTTCCTCTTTTTCTACCAATGAGATCACTGTATCTCTTGCATCAGACATGGGAGAGTAGACAAGTCCTCCCACCGTCATATTTGAGGAAGGATCAGGAGAGACTTGGCAAGGAAGGATATCGGCTCCCACTACCTCGTCAGCTACTTCTTATGCTACCTGTTTATAGACAATGATGGTGCCCATGACGTTGCTCTCGTTGAAGACAACATCCTTGGAGATGATGACATGGCCTGTATCCCTCTTGTAGAGGCGATACGCCTTGCTTGCCACGTAATAGCCGATCATCAGCATCTGTGCATTCTTTACGTCCCATTTCTGTCGCGTCTCCTTGGGTAAGTGCATGTGCATCTCCAAAATCCCAATCCCCTCAGCATACAACACCTGATCATCACCCAAAGCAATCGGTCGGGGGGGAATGGAGAGCAGCTGCGTATAAGGGTGAAACCAATTCCTTTGGACTCGAGGACCAGACTCGGGGATCCGGGTGGTGGACTCGGACTTGGGGTTCCAATTCTGTCAGTTGGACCGGACTCGTAATTCGAAGTCCGTGTTCTAGACTCGACCCGGACTCGGATGGGGGACAAGCGAGGTGGTAGTTGACTCACAATGCCTGGTGTAACCAATATAATGCCCTTTCATATTGTACTCATTGTTGTTGCCACGCTAATATGCATTGTGCATAACAAGGAGCGAGCCATTAGTTAAACCAGGAATGCTAGGAACCACACAATGTTATGATTTAGACAACAAACCAGGCCAGGATTTCATGGTCAGAGATAGGACTGGTAATTATGCATGGACAGGAGTCCATGCATAATCCAGGAGACTCGGACTCGGGGATCTAGAACCTGGACTCGGACTCCGGTATCCGAGTCCAAAACTGGACTCGGACTCTGGGATCCGGGTCCAGGTAATGGACCCGGCTTGGGAGTCTAGTTCCCTTCCAGGAATCGCGATTCTAGGCTCGGTTTCACCCTTAGCTGCGTAAACCACTATTTTTCGTGCGTCAAATTCTTGGTACACCCAAAGTCCTTGTACCATGCCAGATCCGCCTTTTCCTTCCGCGACATGTCATATTTCACCATGAAGAGGGACTCGCGTACCTCCTTGGCCACATTCATGTTGCCAAAATGGCAAAGGCCGGCCTGGTTCTGCTGCCACTGTTGCTGCTGTTGCTGTGCAGGTTGCTGCTTTTGCTGCTGCTGCTGCTCCTTCTGGTCCCTCTTCAACTTGAAGCACTCTTCCTTGTAGTGCTCCTCTTTCTGGCAATAGGGGCGCTTGCCTTTCTTCATGCCTCTCTGCTGTCCAGACTACTGCTGCTGTTAATTGCATGAGTCCATGGCCATGAAAGCTGCTTCACTGCTACTGCTACTACCATTCTGCTTTGCTGCATAGCGACGTAGTTCTTCCTGCACCAGGTGCATGCAGATGAAGTCCGGGTCGAGAGCCGGCTCGCAATCCAACGTCTCTTGCACCATGTCATAGCTCGTTGGGAGTTCCCTCAGTAAGAGGAGGATAAAGCGCGTATCTTCCACATGGTTGCCGGCCGCTTTCAGCTGCTTCACAAGCTCCTTTGCCCTGTCCAAGTATGCCTCCATCCCTTCGCCATCCTGCATTTTCAGCGCCATCATCTTCTCCTCCAAAATTATAAGGAATGTTGGATCCTTGCTCTCATTTTTCTTTGCACAACGTATTCCACCCCTCTTTTGCAGTGGCCTTGCCACTCACGTAGTGAAGATGTAGGTTGGAGATGGTGTTGACAAGCAGCTTGTAGGCCTGCTTGTCCTTTTTCTTTCACTCCTCACATACCGCCGCTACAATTGTGGATGAATTTGCATCTGCTGTACCTTTTCATGGCGTCTTCCACGCCACCACCTGCAATGCGGTAATGCCTTTTGCCTGTAGAGGCCGAGTGCGCTTGTTGTCTCTCACAATCTCCCTCAAGCCCCTCTCCTCCAAAAGGAAGCGAATACGGATCTTCAAAAACGTGAAGTTGGCGTGTCCTTCCAGCCTCTCCAAGGGCTCGGTTGTTGTTACCATGCCTGCTACCATTTTGAGCTTTGGTAATGCTCAGCGCTGCCCTTGAGTGGCGACGCTATCCCTGATTCTGCTGCTTCTTCTGCCAGAAATCTGTCTGAAAGAAAATGGACTGTAGATGTCAGCAGATTGGAAATTCAGCTCAAAACCTTTCAGATCGACTCATAAAAAAGAGTCATCAACAAGGGATTTTCAGAGATATGCCCTTTTGAGAATAGGGTATGCTGCTGCTCCTTCTCCAGATCACACCAGCCAACTTGTAAACAGCGTTTCTCCCAAACGTAGCAATGGAATGCAAATATTTTTGCACGAATGCAAAGCTTAGGAAAAATACTTCAAATGGTATGTGCTACGTTTTCAATTTGACAAAGAAATGAGAGAGTTATGGTCATCACAAGGCGACAGTCTTACTCTGAGAGAAGAGTCTAGCCCTGGCCGACCTCGTTTTAAGCATAACTCTCAATTCGAGTGTTGGATCTTCGCGATGGGCTTGTTGGAAAACTTGTCTCTAAAAATCGAAGATCTTGTATTTGATTGTCAAATTTAGTGAAGGTTTATACCCAACCTGTCACTCTCAAAGTGACGGCCTGTGCTCGCTGAAACTGGCAGAACTTCGGTCTGATACCATGTGTTAGAACTATAGGAGAGAGGGAGCCTTGGAGGAGCAAGCTTGTGGGACTGGAAGGGTACCACTTGTGCTGAAAAATGGTTGTTGAATCACTCAAAATGATACAATGAGTACATATAGAGCTAGAGCCTAGGCAAGTCAGCCCTCTAGATCTAGCTCTATATGTACTCCATCATTTTGAGTGACTCAACAACAATTCTTCAGCACAAGTGGTGCCCTTCCAGTCCCACATGCTTGCTGCTCCAAGGCTCCCTCTCTCATACAGTTCCAATACTTGGTATTTGAACCAAGTTCTGCCAGTTTCAGCCAGCACAGGCCGTCACTTTGAGAGTGATGGGTTGGGGTGAAACCTTCACCAAATTTGACCATCAACCAATAGAGCTTCAAGTTCAAAAGACAATCGTTTCAACGCGCACAAGATTGTGAAGATCCAACATTAGAACTGAGAGTTTTCCTCAAAACAAGGTCGGCTAGGGCTACACTCTTCTCTCTGAGTAAGACCGTCGCCTTGTGATGACCATAACTCTCTCGTTTTTTTGTCAAATTTAAAAGGTAGCACGTATAAATTAAAGCATTTCTCCTAAGCTTTCTATCGATGTATAAATATTGCATTCCATTGGTACGTTTGGGAGAAATGTCGTTTACAAGTTGGCTGATGTGAGCTGGAGTAGGAGCTGGAGCATACCCTGTTTTCAAAAGAGCATATCTCTGAAAATTCCTTATTGATGACCCTGTTTTATGGGTCGATCTGAAAGGTTTTGAGCTGACTTTTGCAGTGGTGGGCTCCAAATTCCCAGTCTCCTGGCCTCTACAATCCATTTTCTGTCCAACAGATTTTTGGCAGAAGCAACAGCAGAAGTAGGGGTAGCGCCGCCACTCAACAGCAGTGCTGAGCATCATAAAGGCTCAAAATGGCAACAGCAGGCATGGTAACAGTAGCCCAAACCTTGGAGAGGCTGGAAGGACGCGCCAATTTCACGTTTTGGAAGATCCGTACCCGCCTCCTTTTGGGGGAAAGGAGCTTGTGAGAGGTGGTAAGCGACGACGAGCGCGCTCCGCCTCCACAGGCAAAAGGCATCAACACAGCGGAGGTGGTGGCGGGGAAGACGCCGCAAAAGGGTGCAGCACATGCAAGTTCAACTACAACTACAGCAGCAACATATGAGGGGTAGAACAAGAAGGACAGGCAGGCCTATAGGCTGCTTGTCAATAACAACTCCAAGCCGCATCTTCAGTAGGTGAGTGACAAGGCTACTACAAAAGAGGGGTGGGACACATTGTTCAAGAAGTATCAGAGCAAGGATCCTACATTCCTCATGCTTTTGAAGGAGAAGAGGATAGCGTTGAAAATGTAGGGTGCCGAAGGGATAGAGGCGTACTTCGACAGGGCAAAGGAGCTGGCGAAGCAGTTGAAAGCGGCCGGCAACCCTTTGGAAGACACGTACTTCATCTTTCTCTTGCAGAAGGGACTCCCAAAGAGCTATGACAAGGTGCGAGAGACGTTGGAGTGCCAGCCGACTCTCGACCTGGTTTTCATCTACACGTACCTGGTGCAGGTAGAGCTGCGTCGCAATGCAGAAAATCGGAATGGCGGCAGTAGCAGCAGTGAAGCAGCTTTCATGGCCATGGGCTCACAGAACCAGCAACAACAGCAGTAGTGTGAGCAGCAGAGAGGTAAGAAGAAGGGCAAACGCCACTATTACCAGAAAGAGGGGCATTACAAGAAAGAGTACTTCAAGTTGAAGAGGGACCAGAACAAGTACCAGGAACAACAGCAAAAGCAACAATCCCCGTTGTAGCAGTAGCAACAGTCACACCATCATCAACAGCAGCAGCAGCAGCAGATCCAGACCGGCATGCGCCATTTTGGAAACATGAACGTAACCAAGGAGGTGCACGACCGCCTCTTTATGGCGAAGTCTGACATGTCGCAGAAGGAGAAGGCGGATCTAGCATGATGCAAGGACTCCGGGTGTACCAAAAGCCTGACGTACTACGAGGAGTGGTTCACGCAGCTCCTCCCCATCCTTCCCCGTCCGATTGTTTTGGGTGATGATCGGGTGGTGTATGCTAAGGGGATTGGGATTGTGGAGATGTCGTTGGAGAGTGCGCTTGGCATTGAAGTGGGACTGTTCCATGACGTGCTGTATGTACCTGATGTTGCATTCAACCTTCTCTCAGTGTCCTCTCTCCCCAACACAGGACTGTGAGTCGTCTTTGCTGACGACTGTGGCTACATCCACGACAGAGAAACCAGAGAGGAGTTGGCCAGGTCGGTAAAGGAAGGCGACATGTACCGCCTGTTGGGGGGCAACCAAGATCCCGCACGGGCAGAGTCTTGCAACAGTGGTGCAGGCGAGTGATGGCAATACTTGGCATGTGCGTTACGGGAACATCGGAATGAGCGCCTTGCAGCAACTTCAAATGAAGCACATGATGCGTGACTTGTCCACCATCTCTAACTTTGAGCAGCAGTTATGCATCGGCTATTTGGAGGGGAAGCAGCAACGCGAGGCGTTCTCGGGAGCAGGGGAGCGCGTGAAGGAGGTGCTAGAGCTGGTCTACACAGACTTGTGTGGCCCAACGCACATCCAGAACTTTGGAGGCTCTAGGTATTTTCTCACCTTCATTGATGATTTCACCCGTTACACTGCTATGTGTTTCCATTCATTTTAGGACCAGTGCTTTGAGAGGTTCAATGAGTTCAAGGCCGTGGTGGAGAACCAGAATCGCAAGAAAATCAAGGCGCTACATAGCGACCGCGGTTGAGAGTACCTGAGCAAGGAGTTTCAGGACTACCTCACAGCTGCAGGCATCAAGGCGCAGCGCACCGCGCCATATTCGCCGCAACAGAACGGGGTAGAAAACGTGCTAACCGCACCATCGTTTAGTCGGCGCACTCCATGGTGCATGCGGCTCGGCTGACCTACGAATTTTGGGCTAAAGCAATGAGCACAGCGGTGTACATCTAGAACCGAAGTCCAACCAAGGCCGTGGAGCAGATGACGCTGTACGAGGTGTTGATCGTCAAGAAGCCGAGCGTGGGTCATCTTCGTGCATTTGGTACCTTGACACACATGCACGTGCCCAAGGAGAAGCGGCAGAAATGGGACGCGAAGAGCGCACAGATGCTGATGATCGGCTATGACGTGGCAAGCAAGGCGTATCGCCTATACGAGAGGGATAATGGGCACGTCATCATCGCCAGAGATCTTGTTTTCAACGAAAGTAACGTCATCGGCACCAACATCATCTACGAAGAGGTAGCACAACCAGCAGTTAACGAAGTAGTGGGAGCAGACATTCTGCCTGATCTCGTCTCTCCTGATCCTTCCACCACTGTGATAGTGGGAGAACCAGTCTACTCTCCCATGTCTGATGCGGCACATATAGCGGCCTCATCGGCAGAAGTAGAGGAAGAAGATGCACTACCATTTGCAGGAGCAGTTGTGCCAGCAGTACCGCGCCAGCCGCCTGCTAACACTCCAGCACCAGGTCAAAGGTACCCTCTGAAGGTGCGTTACAAGCCTGGTGAGTACGGGCATTTCAGGATGCTCATAAAACCAAGCCAGATGAACGTCGCAGTTGCAGCAGACGCTGATGAGCTGACGTCGTTCAAGCAGGTCATGGCGGCACGAGATGCAGCAGATTGGACACAAGCTTTACAGCAAGAGATACAGTCACAGCTCAACAACGGCACGTGGGAGCTGACTAAGCGTCCATCTGGACGCAAGGCAATCAAGTGCAAGTGGGTATTCAAGAAGAAGAGGGACGAAGATGGCAATCTTGAAAAGTACAAGAAAAGGCTGGTCGCCAAAAGCTACTCGCACCAGGAAGGCATTGACTACACAAAAACTTTTGCTCCTGTTACAAAGTTTGCCTCTGTGCGTACGCTCTTTTCTATTGCTGCAGCGGAGGACTTTGAGGTCCACCACGTGGACGTCAAGACGACGTTCTCGAATGGTGACCTAGAGGAGGAGATTAACATGGAGCCGCCAGAGGGATTTGTCATGGATGGTCAAGACTACCAGGTTTGCAAGCTGTAGAAATCACTCTACGTGCTCAAGCAAGCGTCGCGTACTTGGAACCAGAAGTTGGATGCGGTGTTGCAGTGCATGGGGTTCAAGCACAATGAGTGTGACTACAACATCTATCGCTGGCAGCATGGTCATGAGGTCCTTATCATCATCGTCTATGTGGATGACATGCTCTTCCTTTCTAGCAGCATGTCTGCACTGCAGGAGTTCAAGGAGGCCATGTAGGAGTGCTTCCAGATGTCTGATCTCGGAGAGGCATCAAATTTCCTCCGAATCCAGATTGAGCGTGACCGCAAATCACGCTCTCTCTCAATGTAGTAGAGCCCCTATATCAAGGATGTTTTGTAGCGGTTCGGCATGGCAAAGGCAAAACCCATTGGTACGCTGCTAGAGATGCGGTAGTACCTCGAGAGCTTCAAAGGAGAAGTGGATGCAACTAAGCACTAAAAGTACCAAAGCGTTGTCGGTAGTCTCATGTACCTTATGGTGGCAACCAGGCCGGACCTCGCATAGGCTGTGAGCGCTGTGCGCCAGCACATGGTGAGCCCTGGACCTGAGTATCAGAAGGCAGTGAAGTCGATCTTCCGCTACCTTGCTGGAACCATCTACATTGGCATCACCTACAACGGCCTCACCAGGCTTGTAGCATATCCTAAGAGGGTACCTGCGACCTGGTGGAGGAGCATTAGTAGGCGGCTGGCGCGGTACTGCTTGCACAACTAGTACGACTGGTTGTGCTACATCTCCTTCGTCTGCTAATGCCGATGAGGCTGCTGTATCTACTGTATCAGACATGGAAGAGTAGTTCTCCCACTGTCACAGTAGAGGAAGGGTCAGGAGAGTAAGGGTCAAGAAAGTTATCTGCTCCTTCTGCTGCTGGTTTTGCTGCCTCTTCGCAGATAATGTTGGTGGGGATGACGTTGTCTTCATTCAAAATGACGTCCCTGGAGATGATGACGTGGCCTGTATCCCTCTCATAGTAGCGATAGACTTTACGTGCCACATCATAGCCAATCATCAACATCTGCGTACTTTTCACGTCCCACTTCTGTCGCTTCTTTTTAAGCACGTGCATGTGTCCCAAGCTACCAAATGCGCGAAGATGACCTACGCTTGGTTTCTTGCTAGACCACGCCTCGAACGGCATTATCTGCTCCAGCGCCTTAGTTGGACTGCAATTCTTAATGGAAATTGAACTTCTCATGCCTTCGGCCTCGAAGTTGTAGGTAAGCTGAGCCGCGTACAGCATGGAGTGTGATGACTCAACGATGGTACGGCTGGCACGTTCTGCTATACCATTATGCGGTAGCAAGTATGGCACAGTACAGTGCGTCTTGATGCCAGCTACTGCGAGGTAGTCCTGGAAGTCCTTGCTTAGGTATTCTCCACCATGATCGCTGTAGAACGCCTTGATCTTCTTGCTGGTCTCGTTCTCTACCATTGCCTTCAACTCCTTGAACTTATCAAAGCACTGGTCATTGGAAGCAAGGAAGTACACAACAGCGTAACGGCTGAAATCATCAATAAACATTAAGAAGTACTTAGATCCACCAAAGCTCTCAGTCTGCATCGAGCCACACACGTCTGTGTGGACCAGCTCCAGTACCTCCTTTGCACGCTCCCTTACTCCAAAGAACGCCTTTCGATGCTGCTTTTCCTCCAAACAGCCAATGTACAATTGCTGTTAGAAGTTAGGGATGGTGGGCAAGCACACGTGCTGATGCGTGCTGCAAGATAGAGAGAGCGCAAGAGTGCGCAGAAGCGTGCCTTACAACTAGTCAGTGTGGGCCAATATCCTTTTGTCAACCTGCCTGAGGCGACGGTCTAGAAAACGGGTTGTGACACAATGCTTCCTGCCGACCGCTCTTGGTATTACAACCAAGAGATGATATCACCCTCAGGGCCAAGGTTCCATACTGAGCAGTTAATAGGAATCACTTCATTGCACTGTGTCCTTAGTACCTGGTTACTTTCGCGCAAGGAGTGAACTCCCGGGGCTTAGACCAACCAATGCTTCTTTAGTGTTTGCCTCTGGTGGACAACTTTGTAAGGAGTCTCAACGATAAGAACTGTACTCAATAACAGGCAACTGACAGGTTCTTATAGTCCTAGAGCTAGCATCTAGCCTAGGCGTGTACTGGCTCCTCGGATGAGCCACTTTTGGAGTAATCTGGATTGCGTCACTCCCCTTGCATACATGGCCCTCCCTGTGACCGCCAAGTGGCCCCAACCACATGGAAGGACTTTGGAATATTCTAAGATGTCTCTTAGAACCTTCCTGGCCCCCTTTTAGTCACAAAGAAAAGTAGTCACCGGGTTGGGATTTGACCCAGTGATCTCTCGTTCCAGAGACTAACTCTGGAACGTGTTATCCACAAGGAGTTGTCCTAGGTAGTATTTGCTGGCATTACTATCCAGATTAGACCAAGGAGACTTGCTCCAAAGGAGTAGTGCATGCCTTGTCTATCCGGACCGACTTAAAGAACTTATTCTAAGGGAGAAGTGCATGCCTAGTCCGTCCTGTGCATGTCCAGATGTTAGCTATGGACAAGGAGCATATCAGGTCAACAGATAGCACCCTCCTACACCATGTTCCTAATGAAGTGATATGCAATGTCAATGTGCTTGGTACATACATGGTGCTCAGGATTCTTGGTGATTGCGATTGCTCTCTAGTTATTGACGTGCACCAGAACTGGAACTGCTGCATTCCCATTCATTTTCACCATGAGACACTAACGGAAAACTGCTTCCTTGGCTCCAAAATTGAGAGAGACATACTCAACTTCCGTACTTGAGGTGGCTACATCCAGCTGCTGCTTGCTACACCAGCTGATGGTCACGCCATTCATGAGGAATACATGTCCAAAGATGGAGTTACGGTCCTCAGGGTTTGAAGTCCAATCTGTGTCTCTATAGTCGATAATGATGTTTTTGTTGCCGTTATAGGTGATGCCAATGGTGATAGTTCCAGTAAGGTAGCGCAATATTTGCTTCACTACCTTCTGGTGCATCGGTCCGGGATTAGCCATGTCTTGGCTCACAGCGCTCACAGCCTGTACGAGCTTTGGCGTGGTTGCCACCTTTAGGTACATGAGACTGCCCATGGCCCTCTAGTACTTCTAATGCTTAGCTACATTTGTTTCTCCACTGAAACTCATGAGGTACTGCCGCGTCTCAAGCGGCGTGCCGATGGATTTTGCCTCTGCCATGCCAAATCGTTGCAAGACGTCCTTGATGTAGCGACTCTATTGCAGTGGGAGAGAGCCTTATTTACGGCCACGTGTGATCTGGAAGCCAAGGAAGTATGACGCCTCCCGGAGATCTGCCAAGGAAGTACGACGCCTCCCCGAGATCAGACATCTAGAAGCGCTCCTGCATGGCCTCCTTGAACTCTTGCAGTGCAGACATGCTGTTGGACAAGAGGAGCATGTCATCCACATAAATAATGACCATGAGGATCTCATGTCCATGCTGCCAGCGATAGATCCTATGGTCAGACTCACTGCGCTCGAAGCCCATGCATTGCAACGCTGCATCTAACGTTTTGCTCTAAGCATGCAACGCTTGCTTGAGGTTGTAGAGTAACTTCTGCAACTTGCAAACCAGGTGTTCCTGGCCATCCATGACAAATTCCTTCGGCTGCTCCATGTAGATGTCCTCCTCCAAATCAACATTCAAGAATGTTGTCTTGACATCCATGTGGTGAACCTCAAAGTCCTCAGCTATCGCATACGAAAGGAGTGTGCGCACAGAGACAAACTTTGTAATAGGAGCAAAGGTTGCTATGTAGTCAATGTCCTCCTGTTGTGAGTAGCCCTTGGCGACCAGCCTTGCCTTGTACTTTTCCACGTTGCCATCCGCTCCACGCTTCTTCTTGAACACGCACTTACACTTGATCACCTTCCATCCAGGTGGACGCTCAGTTAGCTCCCACGTGCCGTTGTTGAGCTATGACTGTATCTCCTACTGCAAAGCTTGCACCTAATATGCTGCATGTGGTGTAGCCATGGCCTCCTTGTATGATGTTGGCTCATGTGAATCTGCTGCAACTGCGACGTTCATCTTTTCTGGTTTCTACAGCATCCAGAAATGGCCGCACTCACTAGGCCTGTAGCACACCCTGAGAGGGTACCTGCGACCTGGTGCTGGAGCGTTAGCAGGCAGCTGGCATGGTATTATAGGAATAGCTACTACTGCTGTTGGTGCTACATCTCCTTCCTCTATTTCTGTCAATGAGGCCGATGTATCTACTACATCAGACATGGGAGAGTAGAGTGGTTTTCCCACTGTCATAGTAAAAGAAGGACCAGGGAAGACGGGGTCAGGGAAGTGTCTGCTCCCAATGCTTTGTCAGTTGCTGGTTTTGCTGCCTCTTTGCAGATGATGTTGGTGCCAATGACGTTGCTTTTGTTGAAAATGACATCCTTGGAGTTGATGACATGGCCTATATCCCTCTCATAGAGGTGATAGGCCTTATTTGCCACGTCATAGCCGATCATCATCATGTGTACACTCTTTGTATCCCACTTCCGCCGCTTCTCCTTCGGCAAGTGCATGTGTACCAACGTGCCAAATGCGTGAAGATGACCCACGCTTGGCTTCTTACCGAACCACGCCTCGTACAGCGTCATCTACTCCAGGGCCTTGGTTGGAGTGTAATTCTTGATGTACACAGCAGTGCTCATTGCTTCCGTCCAGAAATCATACGTGAGCCGAGCTGCGTACAGCATGGAGTGCGATGACTCAACGATAGTGCGGTGGGCGCGTTCTGCTATGCCGTTCTGCTACGACGAGTATGGCTCGGTGCATTGCGCCTTGATGCCTGCTATTGTGAAGTAGACCTAGAACTCCTTACTCTCCACCACGATCGTTACGTAGCGCCTTGATCTTTTTGCCAGTCTTGTTCTCCACCATTACCTTGAATTCCTTGAACCTCTCAAAGAACTGGTCCTTGGAGGAAAGGAAGTACACAGTAGTGGAATGGCTGAAATCATCAATGAAGGTGAGAAAATACCCTGAGCCTCCACACAAGTTTGTGTGGACCAGCTCAAGCACCTCTTTCGGACACTCTCCTACTTTAGAGAATGCCTCGCGATGTTGCTTCCCTTCCAAACAACCGATGTACAACTATTGCTCAAAGTTGGAGATGGTGAACAAGCCACGCACCATCCACTTCGCTTGAAGCTGCTGCACGGCACGCATGCCGATGTGGCCGTAGCGTGCATGCCAGATTTTGCCATCTGTGGCCTGCGCCACTGTTGCAAGACTGCTCAGGCGGGATCTTGGTTGCCTCCAACAGGCGGTACATGTCGGCTTCTTTCACCGACCTTGCCAACTCCTTTTCCGTTTCCTTGTCGAGGATGTAGCCATAGTCATCGTCAAAGACAACTCGTAGTCCCGTGTTAGTGAGAAAGGAGACTCAAAGGAGGTTGAATGCAGCATCAGGTACATATAGTATGCCATGGAACACTCCCACTTCAATACCACGCGCGGTCTCCAACCACATCTTCACATTCCAAACCCCCTCAGCATATACCATCTGACCATCATCCATAGCGATAGGACGAGGAGGGATGGAGAGCAGTTACATAAATCACTCCTTGTGATGTGTCAGGCTCTTGGTACACCCTGAGTCCTTGTAGCATACAAGATCAGCCTTCTCTACCTGCGACATGTCAGACTTCACTATGAAGAGACGGTCTCGCACATCCTTGGCCACGTTCATGCTGCCAAAGTGGCGAATACCAGCCTGGTTTTGCTGCTCTTGCTGTTGCTAACGCTGCTGTGACTGCTGCTGCTGCTGCTGCTGTAGAGACTGCTGCTTTTGCTGCAATTGCTATTGCTCCTTCTAGTCCCTCTTGAACTTGAAACACTCCTCTTTATAATGTCTTTCTTTTTGAGGCAGTAGTGGGATTTGTATTTCTTCTTGCCTCTCTATTGCTTAGAGTGCTGCTATTGCTGGTTACGTGAGCTCGTAGCCACAAAAGATGCTTTACTATTGCCGCCGCCATTGCATTTTGCTGCAATGCGATGCAATTCCACCTCCACGAGGAGTGTGGACATGAAGTCAAGGTCGAGAGTTGACCGGCACTCCAGCGCATTTCGCACCATGTTGTAGCTGGTTAATAGTCTCCTCAGTAAGAGGAAGATGAAGCGCGTCTCTTCCACAGGGTTGTCGGCCGCTCTCAACTGTTTCACCAGCTCCTTTGTCCTGTCTAGGTATACCTCCATCCCTTCAACACCCTACATTTTAAACAACATCATCTTCTCCTCCAAAAGGATGGGAAATGTAGGATCCTTGCTTGCATACTTCTTGCACAACACGTCCCACTCCTCTTTTACAAAAGCTTTGTCCCTCACTTACTGAAGATACGGATTGGAGATGGTGTTGACAAGCAGCCTGTAAGCCTGCCTTTCCTTCTACCACTCCTCATATGCCGCTACGGCAGTTCTAGATGAACTTACATTTGCTACACCTTTCTACGGTGTCTTTTCCGCCACCACATGCACTTTGGTGATTCCTTTTGCCTGTGGAGGTACAGCGTGCTCATCGCTGCTCACCACCTCCCACAAGCCCCTCTCCTCGAAATGGAGGCGGGTACAGATGTTCCAAAATGTGAAGTGGGCGTATCCTTCTAACCTCTCCAAAGGCTAGACCGCTGTCACAAGGCCTGCTGCTGCCATTTTTAGCCTTGGTGATACCCTCTCCTGTCCTTCGATGGTGGCACTACCCCTTCTTCTGCTGCTACTTCTGCCAAAAATCTGTCTGACAGAAAATGGACTGTAGATGCCAGCAGACTGGGAAGTTATAAAACTAAGCCCACCACTGGAAAATCTCAAAAATGTTCAGATCAACCCATAAAACAGGATCATCAACAAGAGATTTTGAAAGAAATGCCCTCTTGAAAACAGGGTATGCTTCTGATCCTACTCCAACTCAGACCAGCCAGCTTGTAAACGGTGTTTCTCCCAAACAAATCAATGGAATGCAAATATGTTTATACCAATGGAAAGGAGAGGAAAAATACTAAAATTTGCATGGTCATGACAAGGTGACGGTCTTACTCATAGAGAAGAGTATAGCCCAGGCCGACCTCATTCTGAGCATAACTCTCAATCCGACATTTGCATTTTCATGATCTTGCACTCGTTGGAATGCTTGTCTTGCGAACTTGAAGATCTAGTAATAGATCGTCAAATTTGGTCAAGATTTGACCCTAACCCGTCACTTTCGAAGTGATGGCCTGGGCTGGCTGAAATTGGCAGAACTTGATTCTGGATGAGAGAGAGAGCCTTGGAGCAGCTAGCATGTACGACTGACAAGGCATCACTTTTGCTGAAGAATGGTTGTTAAATCACTCAAAATAATGGAGTACATATAGAGCTAGAGCTTAGGCAAGTCAGCCCTCTCACAAGCCAGACCACTTAGCTACAGAGGCAAAGGCTTACACACTAAAGTCCACAATCTCACACAAGAGAGGAAATCAGCCTAGCAATCAGGCTTACCAGTAATACACGACCTAGAGAGCTAGAAAATACTCTCATGGCACAATCCTGGTGGTCACATAACCCACAATCCCATGGAGAATTGCCATGTGCCCATGGCCAACACACAAGGATCTCACCTCACCTAAAAAGAAAGGAGGTATTTTTTCCTAGTGAGCAGAATCTGTCAACGCAATTGAAGAATCTACGACCTTTTTAGATATTTCTCCCATCAGGTCTTGACCCTGCACTTGTTGCCTTTTGTTCTTTTCTGAGGCTGAGGCATGAAGCCATTGCCCATGGGCACCTAGACATTGGCGGTCCATGATCCTAGAAACTTAAAAAATTCATATCTCTTAATCCGACCATTGGATTGGCTTGAAACGTGTACCGTGGACTATTTGCCACGTGATCTTTTGAATGGTCAAGTCAGATTAACGATCGGAGCAGGCATCTGGTACTTTCCTGGAACTTGCTCCTGTGGACGTGAAACTGAGCCAAATGGCTCCTTTTCCAACAATCTCCCACTTTGCCGCAGTCAGATTGGGCTGAGTCCACATGCCTTCATGGAGAACTGCTGCTTCTCACGGGTCACTGGCTTGGTGCAAAACTTAGCAACCTGCTTGATCGTTGGAGTAAACTCCAGCTTGATAGCACCCTCCTGTACCATGTGCCTGATGAAATGATATGCAATGTCAATGTACTTGGTGCGTGCATGGTGCTCAGGATTCTTGGCGAGTGCGATTGCGCTCTGGTTGTCGACGCGTACAAGAACTAGAACTGCTGTACTCCCACTCATCTCTGCCATGAGACGCTGAAGTCAAACTGCTTTCTTGGCTCCAAAGTTGAGAGGGACGTACTCAGCTTCCGTGCTTGAGGTGGCCACGACCACCTACGGCTTGCTGCACCAGCTGATGGCCCCACCATTCATGAGGAACACATGTCCAAAGATGGACTTACGGTCCTCAGGATTTGAAGCCCAATCTGCATCTGTGTAGCCGATGATGCTGTTGTCGTTGCCGTTGTAGGTGATGCCAATGTTGATGGTTCCAGCAAGGTAGCGGAAGATCCGCTTCACTGCCTTCTGGTGCTCAGGTCCGGGGATTGCCATGTGCTGGCTCACAGTGCTAACAGCCTGTGCGAGGTCTGGCCTGGTTGCTACCATCAGGTACATGAGGCTGCCGACGGCGCTCTGGTACTTCTGCCGCTCAGCTGCATTTGCTTCTCCATTGAAGCTCACAAGGTACTGCCGCGTCTCTAGCGGCGTGCCGGTGGGTTTTGCCTCTGCCATGCCAAACCGCTGCAAAACATCCTTGATGTAGCGGCTCTGCTGCAGCGAGAGAGAGCGTGACTTGCGATCACGCATGATCTGGATACCGAGGAAGTATGACGCCTCCGTGAGATCAGACATCTTGAAGCGCTCCTGCATGGCTTTCTTGAACTCCTGTAGTGTAGACATGCTGTTGGAAAGGAGGAGCATGTCATCCACATAGACAATGATGATGAGGATCTCATGTTCATGCTGCCAGCAATACACGCTGATGTCACACTCACTGCGCTCAAACCCCATACACTGCAATGCTGCATCCAACTTCTGGTTCCAAGCACGCGACGCTTGCTTGAGGCCGTACAACGACATTTGCAGCTTGCAAACCAGGTGCTCCTGGCCATGCATGATGAAAGCCTCCGGCTGCTCCATGTAGATCTCCTCCTCCAAGTCACCATTCAAGAATGCCGTCTTGACATCCATGTGGTGAACCTCGAAGTCTTCAGCTGCTGCATAAGAGAGGAGCGTGCACACAAAGGCAAACTTTGCAACAGAGGCAAAAGTTTCTCTATAGTCGATGCCCTCCTGCTGCGAGTAGCCCTAGGCGACAAGCCTCGCCTTGTATTTTTCCAGGTTACCATCTTCTCCCCGCTTCTTCTTGAACACCCACTTACACTTGATCACCTTACGTCTAGGTGGACGCGTAGTGAGCTCCCATGTGCCGTTGTCCAACTGCGACTGTATGTCCTGCTGCACGGCTTGCGCCTTATCTGTTGCATTCAGTGTAGCCATGGCCTCCTTGTATGATATTGGCTCATGTAAATCTGCTGCAACTGAAACGTTCATCTGTTCTGGCTTCTGCAGCATCCAGAAATGGCCGCGCTCACCCGGCTTGTTGTTGGGAAAGGAGCCATCTGGCTCAGTTTCAGGTCCACAAGAGCAAGTTCCAGGATTGTACCAGATGCCTACTCCGATTATCAATCCAACTTCATTATTGCAAAGATCACGTGACAAAACATCTACGGTCCAAGTTTGAGGCCGATCCAA
The DNA here is from genome assembly GCA_023375785.1 of Penium margaritaceum. Taxonomy (NCBI): domain Eukaryota; kingdom Viridiplantae; phylum Streptophyta; class Zygnematophyceae; order Desmidiales; family Peniaceae; genus Penium; species Penium margaritaceum. The sequence continues at coordinate 14,156 of SZWC01024686.1, read as the reverse complement.
TGATTGGATTGCAAGATATACATTTTTGAAGTTTCGGGGGTCATGGACCGTCGATTTCTGCGTGGCCATGGGTGATGGCTCCATGCCTTAGACTGAGAAAAGAAAAAGGCAAGAGGTCCCGGGTCAAGACTTGATGGGAGAAATATCCAAAAAGGTCCTTGGTCTTAGGATTGCCCTGTAAGAGTGTGCTGATTAGGATAAAGGTACCTCTCCTTACTTTTTAGGTGAGGTGAGATCCTTGTGTACTAGCCATGAGACATGGCAATTCTCCATGGGTTTCTGGGTTATGTGACCACTAGGAGTGTGTCATGAGATTATTCTCTAGCTCTCTAGGTCGTGTGTGAGTGCTCTGCCTGATTGCTAGGCTGATTTCTCCCCTTGTGTGAGATTATGGACTCTAGTGTGTGAGCCTTAGCCTCCATGGCTAAGTGGTGTGGATTGTGAGAGGGCTGACTTGCCCAAGCTTTAGCTCTATATGTACTCTATCATTTTGAGTGATTAAACAACCATTCTTCAGCAGAAGTGATGCCCTTCCAATCACACATGCTCGCTGCTCCTGGTATCAGAGCCAAGTTCTTCCACTTTCAGCCAGTAGAGGCCGTCACTTTGAGAGTGACAAGTTGGGGTAAAACCTTCACCATATTTGAAAATCGACCACTTGATCATTCAGTGCAAGAGGCAAGCTTCATAATGAGCCCAAAATCGCGAAGATCCAACAGTCGGATTGAAAGTTATGCTCAAAACAAGGTCGGTCAGGGCTACACTCTTCTCTATGAGTAAGACTGTCGCCTTCTCTCGTTTCTTTGTCAAATTTAAAACGTGGCACATGGAAATTGTATTATTTTTCCTAAGATTTCCATTGGTGCAAAAATATTTGCATTCCATTTATTCGTTTGGGAGAAACGCCATTTACAAGCTGGCTGGTCTTAATTGGAGTTGGAGCAGAAGCATACCGTGTTTTCAAGAGGGCATATCCTTTAAAATCCACTATAGATGACCCTGTTTCATGGGTTGATCTAAAAGGTTTTGAGCTGAATTTTCCAGCGGTGGGCTCCATTTTTCAACATTTCTAGTCTGCTGGCATCTATAGTCCATTTTCTGTCAGACAGATTTCTGGCAGAAGCAGCAGCAGAAGCAGGTGTAGCGCCGCCATCCAAGAGCAGCGCTGAGCATCACCAAGGCTCAAAATGGCAGTAGCTGGCGTTGTGATTGCAGCCCAGCCTTTGGAGAGGATGGAGGGACGCGCCAACTTCACGTTTTGGAAGATCTGTACCCGTCTCCTCTTGGAGGAGAGGGGCTTGTGGGAGGTGGTGAGTGGCGAGGAGCCGGCTCCAGTTCTAGACGAAAAAAGCATCACCGTAGTGCAAGTGGTGGCGCGGAAGACTCCGCAAAAGGGTACAGCTGATGCGGATTCTTTTGCAGCTGTACGAGCGGTGTATGAGGAGTGGAAGAAGAAGGATAGGCAAGCCTACAGGTTGCTTGTCAAAACTTTCTCCAATCTGCATCTCAGTACGTGAGTGACAAGGCTACTGCAAAGGAGGGGTGGGACACCTTCTGCAAGAAGTATGAGAGCAAGGATCCTGCATTCCTCATGCTTTTGGAGGAAAACATGATGGCGCTGAAAATGCAGGGTGGTGAAGGGATGGAGGCGTATCTGGACAGGGCAAAGGAGCTGGCGAAGCAGGTGAGAGCGGCCGGCAATCCTATGGAAGAGACGCGATTTATCCTCCTCTTGCTGAGGGGACTCCTAACGAGCTACGACACGGTGCGAGAGACGCTGGAGTGCCAGCCAACTCTCGACCTCGACTTCATCTGCACACACCTGGTACAGGTGGAATTGCATCATAATGCAGCAAAGCGCAATGGCCGGGGCAGTAGTGAAGCAGCTTTTGTAGCCACGAGCTCACGCAACAAGCACCAATAGCAGTAGTCTGGGCAGCAGAAAGGCAGAAAGAAAGGCAAATGCCACTACTGCCAGAAAGAGGGACACTACAAAAAGGATTGTTTCAAGCTCAAGAGGGACAAGAAGGAGCAGCAGTAGTAGTAGTCATCGCAGCAGCAGTAGTAAAAGCAACATCACGAGCAGCAAGAGTCACAGCAGCGTCAGCAGCAGCAGCAGCAGCAAAACCAGGCTGGTGTGCGCCACTTTGGCAACATGAATGTGGCCAAGGAGGTGCGCGATCGTCTCTTCATGGCGAAGTCTGACTTGTTGCAGGTGTAGAAGGCGGATCTCGCATGGTACAAGGACTCAAGATGTACCAACAGCCTCACACATCACAAGGAGTAGTTTATACAGCTACTGTCCATCCCTCCCCATCTTATCGCTATGGGTGATGATCGAGTGGTGTATGCTGTGGAGATTGGGATTGTAGAGATGTGGTTGGAGACCCCACGTGGCATTGAAGTGGGAGTGTTCCATGGCGTGCTGTATATACCTGATGCTGCATTCAACCTCCTCTCAGTCTCCTCTCTTACAAACACAGGACTGTGCATCGTCTTCGATGATGATTATGGCTACATCCTCAACAAGGAGATAGGAGAGGAGTTGGCCAGGTCGGTAAAGGAGGGCAACATGTACCGCCTGCTGAGGGCGACCAAGATCCCGCGTGAACAGAGTGTTGTAGTAGTGGTGCAGGCGACAGATGGCGAGATCTGGCATGCGCGCTACGCCCTCATCGGCATGCGCGCCTTGCAGTAGCTTCAAGCAAAGCAGATGGTGCGTGACCTGCCTACCATCTCTGACTTTGAGTAACAGTTGAGCATCGGCTGTTTGGAGGGGAAGCAGCACCACGAGGCGTTCTCTAGAGCAGGGGGGCGTGCAAAGGAGGTGTTGGAGCTGGTCCACACGGACTTGTGCGGACCAATGCAGACCCAGAGTTTTGGAGGCTTTAGGTATTTCCTGACCTTCATTGATGATTTCAGCCGTTACACTGCTATGTACTTCCTTCCTTCCAAGGACCAGTGCTTTGACAGGTTCAAGGAGTTCAAGGCCTTGGAGGAGAACCAGACTGGCAAGAAGATCAAGGCGCTGCGCAACGATCGCGGTGGAGAGTACCTAAGGAAGGAGTTCCAGGACTACCTCGCAGCAACAGGCATCAAGGCGCAGCGTACTATGCCGTACTCGCCGCAGCAAAACGGTATAGCAGAACGCGCCAACCGTACCATTGTGACGTTGGCGCGCTCCATGTTGCACGCAGCTCGGCTCACCTACGACTTCTGGACTGAAGCCGTGAGCACTACGGTCTACATCAAGACCCGTAGTCCAACTAAGGCGCTAAAGCAGATGACGCCGTACGAGGCGTGGTTCGGCAAGAAATTGAGCGTGGGTCATCTCCGAGCATTTGGCAGCCTGGCGCACATGCATGTGCCCAATGAGAAGCGACAGAAATGAGACGCAAAGAGTGCGCAGATGCTGATGATTGGCTATGACGTGGCAAGCAAGGCCTATCGCCTCTACGAGTGGGATACAGGCCACGTCATCATCTCTAGGGATGTCGTCTTCAACAAGAGCGACGTCATCAGCACCAACATAGTCTGTGACGCGGCAGCAGAACCAGTAGCTGACGAGACAGTGGGAGCAGGAATCCTTCTTGACCCAGTATCTCCCGATTGTTCCTCTACTATGACAGTGGGAGAATCACTCTACTCTGCTACTTTTCCTGATGTTGCTGCGATAACTGCTGCTGCTACTGCTCGTTTTGGTCCCTCTTGAGCTTGAAACACTTCTTTTTGTAGTGTCCTTCTGTTTGACAATAGAAGCACTTGCCTTTCTTCTTGTTTCTTTGCTGCCCGGACTGCTGCTACTGCTGGTTGCGTGAGCCCATGGCCATGAAAGCTACTTCACTATTGTTGCTGCCGCCATTGCACTTTGCTGCATTGCGACGCAATTCTACCTGCACCAGGTGTGTGCAGATGAAGTCGAGGTCGAGAGTTGGCTGGCAGTCTAGCGTCTCTTGTACCGTGTCTTAGCTGGTTGGGAGTCCCCTTTGCAAGAGGAGGACAAAGCATGTGTCTTCCACACGGTTGCCAGCCGCTTTCACCTGCTTCGCCAGCTCCCTTGCCCTGTCCAAGTACGCCTCCATCCCTTCATCACCCTGCATTTTCAGTGCCATCATCTTTTCCTCCAAAAGCATAAGGGATGCAAGATCCTTGCTCTCATACTTCTTGCACAACGTGTCCCACCCCTCCTTTGCAGTAGCCTTGTCACTCAGGTACGAAAGATGCGGGTTGGAGATGGTGTTGACAAGCAACCTGTAGGCCTGCCTGTCCTTCTTCAACTCCTCATACGCCGCTGGTACAGCTGCAAAAGAACCCACATCAGCTGCACCCTTTTGCAGCGTCTTCCCCGCCACCACTTGCGCTGAGTTGATGTCTTTTGCCTGTGGAACAGGAGCCAGCTCGTTGCCGCTCACCACCTCCCACAAGCCCCTCTCCTCCAAATGGAGGCGGATACGAATCTTCTAAAACGTGAAGTTCGTACATCCCTCTAGCCTCTCCAAAGGCTGGGCTGCTGTCACAACGCCAGATGCTGCCATTTTGAGCCTTGGTGATGCTCAGCGTTGCCCTTGAGTGGCGGCGCTACCCCTGCTTCTGCTGCTGCTTCTGCCAGAAATCTATCTGACAGAAAATGGACTATAGATGCCAGCAGACTAGGAATTTGGAAAAATGGAGTCCAGCATTGGAAAACTCAGCTCAAAACCTTTCAGATCAATCCATAAAAAAGGTCATCAATATGGGATTTTGAAAGATATGCCCTCTTGAAAACAAGGTATGTTTCTCCTCCTACTCCAACTCAGACCAGCAAGCTTGTAAACGGCCTTTCTCCCAAACGAATCAATGCAATGCAAATGTTTTTGCACCAATGCAAAGCTTAGGAAAAATACTACAGTTCGCATGTGCCACTTTTGAAATTGGACAGTAAAACGAGAGAGTTATGGTCATCACAAGGAGACAGTCTTACTCATGGAGAAGAGTGTAGTCCTGGCCGATCTCGTTTTGAGCATAACTCTCACTCCGATCGTTAAATATTTGCAATCTTGTGCTCGTTGGAAATGTTGTCTTGTAAACGTGAAGATCTAGTGGTTTATTGTCAAATTCGGTCAAGGTTTGACTCTAACCCGTCATTTTCAAAGTGACAACCTGTGCTGGCTGAATCTGGTAGAGCTTGGCTCTAATACCAAATATTGGAACTGGAGGAGACAAGGAGTCTTGGAGCAGCAAGGGTGGGACTGGAAGGGCCTCACTTGTGCTCAAGAATGGTTGTTCAATCACTCAAAATTATGGAGTATATATAGAGCTAGAGCTTGGGCAAGTCAGCCCTCTCACACGCCACACCACTTAGCCATGGAGGCTAAGGTTCACACACTAGAGTCCATAATCTCACACAAGGGAGGAAATCAGCCTAGCAATCAGGCTGACCACTCACACACGACCTAGAGAGCTAGAGAATGCTCTTATGACTCACTCCTAGTGGTCACATAAACCACAATCCCATGGAGAATCGCCATGTGTGCATGGCTAGCACACAAGGATCTCACCTCATCTAAAAAGTAAGGAGAGGTATCTTTTTCCTAATCAGCACACTCTGACAAGGCAACCCAAGAATCTAGGATCTTTTTGGATATTTCTCCCATCAGGTCTTGACCCTGGATCACTTGCCTTTTTCTTTTCTCTCGCTAAGGCATGGAGCCATCACCCATGATCACCCGGATATCGGCGGTCGATGACCTCGGAAACTTTGAAAATTCATCTCCCAATCCGACCGTTCGATCGGCCTCCAACTTAGAGCATAAGCATTTTGCCACCTGATCTTTCGAATGGTGAAGTCGGATCAATGATCGGAGCATGCATCTGGTAGTTTCCTGGAACTTCCTCCTGTGGACCTGAAACTTAGCCGGATGGCTCCTTTCCCAACACACGAATATGGCTGAGTACGACCGCAATGAATGGATGCGGCGTAGTGGGACATAGAGCGGGCCAACATCAAGTTTGGCATATGCCATCCGCCCTCAAGGTAGAGGGGGAGCCAAGAGGGGGAAGGGTGCTAAGCAGTGCACCAAGAAAGGTGACAAGGGGAGTGCTACAAGTGTGGCAAATTAGGCCACTATACACACAACTGCCCCAACAAGAAGTCAAACCAGCCGGGGAAGGTTGGAAAGAAGGTTGATCTCATAATGAAAGCGAAGGAGTTTGCCAACTTGACAGATCCGAGATTCCCAATGGTTGACTCTGGATCGGGCCGCTACACACAATGCAACAGGACGGTATTTGGCACCTATAGTGTCTCAGAGCGGCGCATGACAGTGGCCAACGGTAAAACAGAGTTGGCTATCGATGAAGACAACGTCCGCATCGAGATGGATGTGGACGTGGAGGCTATCACAAGCATTGTTCATGACGTACTCCACATGCCCAACTGTCGGCAAATCTGCCATAAGTGAGCCGCCTCATCGACAAGGACCTTGAGGTGCTCTTAAACAAGAAGGAGGCCATCATCCGCACGAAGGGGACCAGCCAGGTGATTATACGAGGAAAGTAAGAGGGCGACTTGTACCTACTCTGTGCAAAAATCCTTGACAGGAAGATGGGACCTGACGTCGCCCACCTTGCAAAGAAGGACAATGGAGACCTAGACATGTGGCAAAGACGCCTATGCCGCATTGCTCTCTCAACAATGAGGGACATGGCAAAGAAGGAAGTAGTGCGGGGTCATAAGGTCAAGAGGCTTGATGCAGCCAAGAATGCCGTCTGTGAGCCATGCATGGTCAGTAAGGCACAATGGCAGCTGCTCGATGGCCAACAGACGCGTATATGAGCCAAATTGGAGGTAGTCCACACTCAACTGTGCAGACCATTTGAGAGCTCCATCTGAGATGCTCACTACTTTGTGACCTTCATCGACGATCACAGCCGCAAGCTCTACCTGTACATAATCAAGAGGAATAGTGACGTTTTAACTTGTATGTAGGAGTTTGTGGTGACAGTGGAGTTGCAAACAGGGTTAAAGGTGAAGGCGTTCTGGAGTGATAATACTGGCGAGGACAAGGGCTGCTTGGCATGGATGAAGAGCAAGGAGACTGCGTGGTAGAAAACTACGCCATACTCTTCGTAGCAAAACGGTATCACTGAGAGGGCAAACTGCACCAACCTCAACATGCTCTGGTCCATGATGAGCGATGTCGGCCTAGCGTATCGGTACTGGGCCAAGACAGCATGGACAGCGGCGTACATCATTAGCTTGACGTCAATAGAGTTGTTGAAAGATGCAAAGTCCAAGGTGTGGAAGACTCGACAAGAAGTGTGGAGCAGGAAAAAGCCAACTCTGGCACACATACGTACTTTTGGTTGTGTTACACATGCTCTTGTGTAGGTACGGGAGGAGCAGAGCAAGCTGTATCTGCGGATTTTCCGGTGCATCTTTGTCATGCACGAGAGCGAGAGCAAGGCGTATCAGCTCTTTGACCTACAAAGACATCAGATGATGAAGATTCACAGCGTCGCGTGTGACGAGGACAACCGTTGAAAGGACAAGGATGTGGGTCTCTCCAAGCGTGGAGAATGGATGCCGCTCCTCAAAGGGGAGACGTCAACAGAGACAAAAGAGGGTGACGTCTGAGCGGCTCCAACCAGTAATAACCATCGGAGGATGGAGTAGCGACTAATTTGCATTCGGTAGAGTCGGACATTGAGTCCGAAGCACCGGAGGCCATGGCGCTGAATGAGAAGGCGGGGAGCCCATATCCCCATGGTCCCTGATAGAGGTGGAGCTTGCCAATAGTGTAAGTTGTGCCGCGAGAGGGCAGCAGCAGCAGTCTCAACATCAGTAGTCCCAGAGAAGCGACGCGTTAGGAGGACAACAAAACGGTACGATGCTGCAGAGGAATCTAGATTGGATTTACTCGGGCATTTTTGGAGCAAAAGGGGCCCGAGGCCATCAAGGACGCCTTGTAACAGAAGGATTAGAATGAATGAAAGGGAGCTAAAAAATGTGAGCTCTCTCCTCACGAAGAAAACGGCACTTGGCAGCTGATTGACAGGACGGAGGATGCAAAATTAACTCCAAGTGGATTTTTAAGAAGAACCTGACAAAGGAGGAGAACATAGAGCGGTACAAGTCTCGGCGGGTGGCAAAGGGGTACGTGCAAGGGGAAGGAGAAGATTGAACACTACAAAGAAACCTTCACAATGGTGGCAAAATTAACCGCCATCTGCTCCATCTACTCCATCCTCTCGGTGGCAGCAGCGCGGGACTACGAAGTTCACCAAATGGACTTGAAAACCGCATTCCTCAATGGCCACTTGAACAACAAAGTCCTCATCGAGGTGCTCGAGGAGGTGGATGTGCCGTCGAGAAAGGTGTTCTTGCTTTGCAAGATGCTCTACAAACTAAAGAAAGCACCACTTGTGTAGGAGCATGTTCAAGATGGGGCATGCAAAATACGTGAAGGAGGTACTCCGTCGCTACAACATAGAGGAGTGCAACCCCATCGGCATATCCATGACCACTACATGTGAGTTGAGCTCAAGCATGGGCCCGAGCATGAACGAGAAAAAGGAGATGGCAAATATGCCATACCAGTCTGTAGTGGGGAGCATGATGTACGCCATGGTGGCGACGCGGCCCGACGTCGCCTTCGCGAGGGGCTAAGTGAGTCGTTATGTTGCTGATCCCGTACCGCTGCATTGGCAAGTACTGAAGTCGATCCTCTGCTATCTCAAGGCAACAATGAGTCACGGCTTGTGTTTCAAGGGGAAATACATGACGACTCCCTTGAGTTAGTCTGCTTGTCCGATGTCGACTGGCTTGGTCATGAGGATGATAGAAAATCAACGTTGAGGTACGTATTTGTGTTTGGTGGTGTAGTGATTTCATGGGCAATCAAGAAGCATAACTGCATGCCACTTTGGAGTACCGAAGCAAAGTACATCGCGCTCGCAGAAGTCGCAAAGGAGGCGCTATGACTGCGGCGGCTGGTAAAACAGATCGGGATGCCACAAAAGTAGCCAACGGTATTCAATGCGGATAACATGAGTACAATTGACCTGAACCAGAACCCGGTGCTGCACAAGAGACCCAAGCACATCAAGATCAAGCATCACTATGCGCAAGACTTGGTGGTGAAAGGTTTTGTGGCTATCGTGCATTGTGGTATGAAGTGCATGCTCCCGACGCCATGACCAAGGCGCGGCCCAAGGCAGGCACGACGCGACCTGCATGGAGATTGGTCCATGCTATGAGGATTGTAAATGCTACATGTTCTTAGAACGGAGCATTAAGGTTGTGGTACAAGGGGGAGATAATTTACATGGTGTATCCCTTGTTATGAGGATCGTTGTGCAAACTCCCTGGTTCGACCACTGAGGAGTGGTCAATCACCTTATCTAACCTGGATTCCTCGGATTTTTTCATGTAGGATCAAGCTTTGAATTGCTCAATTTGAGTGAGTATTGAGAAAGTTAGCCGAGCCCGAAAATCAGATGTTGGGCGGGTGGAATCTGATACCCGCCATGGATGGCGGGATAATCCACCACCAATGATCTGAGTTTGTTCTTAATGGGCTCCAAATACACCAAGGGCATCAATAAGGTAACCATAAGGACGTCTTGGACCAGGATGAACTTCTCCTTGCCTTCTGAGTGAGCAAAGGCGCTTCAACCGGTCATCATCGAAGCACCTACTGTTGCCTTGAGTACAAGGCAAGGCAGATGGCTCTAACAAGGGTTACTTTGACGGCCGTAGCAAGGGCTCTACTACTCCGTTTTGGGCGTACTTGGATGCGTTGAAATGCTTAGATCATATGCTATGAGGATATGATGTAATCGTACTATGCTAAGTAATACAGACATATTTTGATTCAGTTCTATTGAATATGACGTGTTCTGTCCACTCACATCCGTGATCCTTGTGCTCCATACCTTTTACCAAAGGTGTCCATTGGCTACCCAAACATTGGTAACATGCATTAGTGTGAGCTAGGCATCCTTGAGAATGCCTCCACACCCACTAGAGCCAAGAATCTGTTGTCATAGGTCTGCTGATGGACTTGCAGTCCTCCATGTTGTAGCACTTGAGGACCTCCATGATGTACTTGGTCTCGTTCAACTCCATTGTGCATGCTGCTCAATTGTGGTGGATGGCTATTCCGATGTAGACTTCGAGCGCATCCACGTCCTTCATCTTCAACCTGTTTTTGAGATCTGTCTTTAGCTTGTTCAATAACTCGACTAACGACAAGCATATGATGAAGTCATCCACATGTATTGCAACCCGCATCAAGCCTTGCTCATCCTCTCGCACATAGACACTAGGATTATTATGGCAGTACATGAAGATGAGCCTTGCCATGAAGCCGTCCATCTCTTTGTACCACATCCTTGGACCCTCTTTCAGCCCGTAGAGTGCTTTGAACAATTTACAAACTGTTGGATCTGGAGGAAAGAGGGAGCCTTGAAGTAGCGAGCATGTGTGATTGGAAGGGTATCACTTGTGCTTAAGAATAGTTATTAAATCACTCAAAATGATGGAGTACATATAGAGCTAGGGCAAGTCAGCCCTCTCACAAGCCACACCACTTAGCCATGGAGGCTAAAGCTCACACACTAGAGTCCATAATCTCACACAAGGGGGGAAATCAGCCAAGCAATGGGGCTGACCACTCACACACGACCTAGAGAGCTAGAGAATGCTCTCATGACACACTCCTAGTGGTCACATAACCCACAAACCCATGGAGAATTGCCATGTGTCCATGGCTAGCACACAAGGATCTCACCTATCCTAACAAGTAAGGAGAGGTACCTTTATCCTAGTCAGCACACTCTGACAAGGCAATGCTAAGACCAAGGACCTTTTAGGATATTTCTCCCATCAGGTCTTGACCCTGGACCTCTTGCCTTTTTCTTTTCTCAGGCTAAGGCATGGAGCCATCACCCATGGCCGCCCACACATCGACGGTCCATGACCTCAGAAACTTCAAAAATTCATATCTCCCAATCCGACCGTTGGATCAGTCTCAAACTTTGACCGTAGACATCTTGCCACCTGATCTTTCCAATGTTGACGTCGCATTGACAATCGGAGCAGGCATCTGGTACTTTCCTGGAACTTGCTCCTGTGGACCTGAAACTGAGCCAGATGGCTCCTTTTCCAACAATCTCCCACTTTGCCGCAGTCAGACTGGGCTGAGTCCACATGCCTTCATGCAGAACTGCTGCTTCTCACGGGTCACTGGCTTGGTGCAGAAATCAGCGACCTGCTTGTTGGTTGGAGTAAACTCCAGCTTGATAGCACCCTCCTGCACCATGTGCCTAATGAAATGATATGCGATGTCAATGTGCTTGGTGCGTACATGGTGCTCAGGATTCTTGGCGAGTGCGATTGCGCTCTGGTTGTCGACGCGCACAAGAACTGGAACTGCTGCGCTCCCACTCATCTCTGCCATGAAACGTTGAAGCCAAACTGCTTCCTTGGCTCCAAAGCTGAGAGAGACGTACTCAGCTTTCGTGCTTGAGGTTGCCACGACCACCTACCGCTTGCTGCACCAGCTGATGGCCCCACCATTCATGGGGAACACATGTCCAGAGATGGACTTACGGTCCTCAGGATTTGAAGCCCAATCTGCATCTGTGTAGCCGATGATGCTATTGTCGTTGCCGTTGTAGGTGATGCCAATGTTGATGGTTCCTGCAAGGTAGCGGAAGATCCGCTTCACAGCCTTCTGGTGCTCAAGTCCGGGGTTTGCCATGTGTTGGCTCACAACGCTAACAGCCTGTGCGAGGTCTGGCCTAGTTGCCACCATCAGGTACATGAGGCTACCGACGGTACTCTGGTACTTCTACCGCTCAGCTGCATTTGCTTCTCCATTGAAGCTCACGAGGTACTGCCGCGTCTCTAGCGGCGTGCTGATGGGTTTTGCCTCTGCCATGCCAAACCGCTGTAAAACATCCTTGATATAGCGGCTTTGCTGCAGCAAGGGAGAGCATGACTTGCGGTCACACGTGATCTGGATACCGAGGAAGTATGATGCCTCACCGAGATCAGACATCAGGAAGCGCTCCTGCATGGCTTCCTTGAACTCCTGTGGTGCAAACATGTTGTTGGAAAGGAGGAGCATGTCATCCACATAGACAATGATGATGAGGATCTCATGTTCATGCTGCTAGCGATACACGCTGTAGTCACACTCATTGTGCTCAAACCCCATGCACTGCAATGCCGCATCCAACTTCTGGTTCCAAGCACGCGACGCTTGCTTGAGGCCATACAGCGACTTTTGTAGCTTGCAAACCAGGTGCTCCTGGCCATGCATGACGAAACCCTCTGGCTGCTCCATGAAGATCTCCTCCTTCAAGTCACCATTCAAGAATGCCATCTTGACATCCATGTGGTGAACCTCTAAGTCTTCAACTGCTGCATGAGAGAGGAGCGTGCGCATAGAGGCAAACTTCGCAACAGGAGCAAACGTTTCTGTGTGGTCGACGTCCTCTTGCTGCAAGTAGCCCTTGGCGACTAGCCTCGCTTTGTACTTTTCCAGGTTACCATCTACTCCTCGCTTCTTCTTGAATACCCACTTGCACTGGATCACCTTACGTCCAAGTGGACGTTCAGTCAGCTCCCACGTGCCGTTGTCCAGCTGGGACTGTATTCCCTGTTGTACGGCTTGCGTCCAATCTGATCCATCCGGTGCAGCCATGGCCTCCTTGTATGACGTTGGCTCATCTGAATCTGCTGCAACTGCAACGTTCATCTGTTCTGGTTTCTACAGCATCCAGAAATGGCCGCACTCACCAGGCTTGTAACGTACCCTAAGAGGGTACCTGTGACCTGGTACTGGAGCGTTAGCGGGCGGCGCGCACGGTGCTACTGGCACAACTGCTACTTCTGGTGGTGCTACATCTCCCTCCTCTGCTTCTGCCAATGAGGCTGCAATATCTGCTGCATCAGACATGGGAGAGAAGAGTGATTCTCCCACTGTCACAGTAGAGGAAGGATCGGGAGAGACTGGATCAGGAAGGATTTTTGCTCCCACTATCTCGTCAACTACTGGTTCTGTTGCTTCTTCACAGACAATGTTGGTGCCGATGACGTTGCTCTCGTTGAAGACATCCCTGGAGATGATGACGTGGCCTGTATCCCTCTCGTAGAGGCGATAGGCTTTGCTTGCCACGTTGTAACCAATCATCAACATTTGCACACTCTTTGCGTCCTATTTCTGCCGCTTCTTATTGGGCACGTGCATGTGTGCCTGGCTGTCAAATGCTCGAAGATGACCCACGCTTGGTTTCTTGCCGAATCACGCCTCGTACGGCGTCATTTGCTCTAGCGCACTAGTTGGACTGCGGTTCTTGATGTAGACCGCAGTGCTCACGGCTTCAGCCCAGAGTTCATAGGTCAGCCGAGCCGCGTGCAGCATGGAGCGCGCCGACTCCACAATGGTACGGTTGGCGCGTTCTGCTACACCGTTCTACTACGGCGAGTATGGCGCGGTACGCTGTGCCTTGATGCCAGCTGCTACGAGGTAGTCCTGGAACTCCTTGCTCAGGTACTCTCCACCACGATCGCTGCGCAACGCCTTGATCTTCTTGCCAGTCTGGTTCTCCACCATGGCCTCGAACTCCTTGAACCTGTCAAAGTACTAGTCCTTGGAAGGAAGGAAGTACACAGCAGTGTAATGGCAGAAATGATTAATGAAGGTCAAGAAATACCTAGAACCTCTAAAGCTCTGGGTCTGCATTGGTCCGCACAAGTCCGTGTGGACCAGCTCCAACACCTCCTTCGCACGCTCCCCTGCTCTAGAGAACGCCTCCCGGTGCTGCTTCCCCTCCAAACAGTCGATGTACAACTGCTGCTCAAAGTTAGAGATGGTAGGCAGGTCACGCACCATCTGCTTTGATTGAAGCTGCTTCAAGGCGCGCATGCCGATGTGGCCGTAGCCCGTATACCAGATCTCGCCGTCTGTTGCCTGCACCACTGCTGCAAGACTCTGCTCACGCGGGATCTTGGTCGCCCCAAGCAGGCGGTACATGTCGTCCTCCTTCACCGACGTGGCCAACTCCTCTCCTGTATCCTTGTTGAGGATGTAGCCATAGTCATCATCGAAGACGACGCGCAGTCCTGTGTTTGTAAGAGAGGAGACTGAGAGGAGGTTGAATGCAGC
>SZWC01024682.1:2208-30299 GCA_023375785.1 Penium margaritaceum | reverse complement strand
CCCCCCTCCCCCCCTCCTCCTCTTCCTCTTCCCCCTCCCCCCCCTCCTCGTCCTCCCCCTCGTCATGCGCCTCCTCCTCCTCCTCCTCCTCCTACTCCTCCTCCTCGGACTCCGCCTCCTCCTCGACAGGGGGTGCATCATCCGCCTCATCCCCTGAGTATCCCATGGCATCCATGTAAGTCTGGCAGGAGACCCGCATGCAACGCTCAACATCTAGCTCGGAGACGCGTGCGGCCGCCATCTGCTCGGGGCTTGGGGCCTCCATGTTCAGGCATGCCCGCCGTACATGGCCCTGCTTTCCACAGCGGACACAAATGTGCCGTTTCTTCATCTTCGCATACCTGTCCAAGCGCACGGTGGCTGGACGCCCGCGCCCGCGATTTGGACCTCGCTGCTTCCAATTAGGCTCTGCTGGCTTCACCTGCCGCACCTTTGGCAATGGGAACGGGGCGTTGTAGGTCCGCTTGTAGCTCAGGTTCAGGTAGCCAAAACCAACGTACGTTATGAGGTTGAGCACGTTCTCCAGCAGTAGGTTGCACGCGTGCGGGCACGGCACCCCATACTCCCGCTAACGCCCTCACGAACAGTCCTTGGTGGTGAGGTTGACGTCGCGAGGAGTGTCGTTACGACGCGTGGCTGTGCCGCTCTGCCATGGTCTGTCTCGTCGCCATCCAGGTTGAGTGAATACTCTCTACTGCGGGCGCAGTTGTGCTTCACCTTGAAGTACAACGCAGGCGCGACGCTGCCCTTGGCGTCGTGTGCCATCCTGCGCCGAATGTGCCATAATCGCTGCACAAAGACATGTAGGTTCACGAAACAAAAATACGGATACATTTTTCCGAGCTCCACCAGCTTGCCATCAAGAGACTCCATTGCGTTGCTGGTGGTATGTCCTTCGCGAGAAACCGGGCAGAACAGCCTGCTCTAGCGCTCCTTCGGGATGCCGAAGGAGCGCTGGTAATCAACTGCCCTTGGCACTGTGCGCCGCATCTCTGCCGGGCATGCGTCCCAATCTGCCTGAGTCGTCACGAGCGCCAGGTTCCAGAACAGTGCGCCCGCCCTGCCCTGGCACTTGGACTGTACGTTGAGCATAATGTGCCACGTGCAGTACGTGTGGGTGGCCCCGGGTAGCTTGGCCTTGACAGCGTTGGCCAGTCCCTTCTCGCGGTCAGATATGACCGTTGTTCCATGTTGTGCGGCCGTGGGGTACGCTGCTGCCACCAACTCAGAAAACCAGCTCCAGTTGCGCTCATCTTCCCCGGACACCAAGGCATACGCAGTGGGCATGGCGTTGTCATCTGCGTCGAAGAATTGCATGATGAGGAGTACCTGCTTGTGGCCCTTTTTTAGATGTGTGCCATCCATGACGAGGACCCGTCTGGTGTACTCAAAACCTCTCCTGCAGGCCTCGGGTGCGATGAACACTCAGTCAAAGGCGCTCGTGACACAGTCTTTCTCGGCTTTGGCGATGGCCAGCGGGTCAACCCTCAACACCTGCATGAGACAACATAATCCACATGTTCAGTCCCTAAAGTATCACATACCTGAATTGTTGAAAATTGTGTAGACTAAACCATTACAGGATAACGTACCTCGTCCACATAACCTGGGAACATGCTCCACGAGTCTGACTTCTTGTCGTACATCTTCTCCAAGCACAATTTCTTCGCACAGTAAAGGGTGGTGTAGGGGACCTTCATCTTGGCCACTTCTATCATGACCGCTTGCAGCACCTTGGGCTTCACACATGGGTCCTTCGCGATGGTGCTCTCAATCTGTCGTGCAACCCACCTCATGGAGCGCACGGGGTTACCCCGGCCGAGGCCGGAATCACAAAGATGGCCATCCACGAACGAGGTGATGTTGACTGCTCCGGACTTCTTGCTGTACCCGGCACGAATGATCCACGGGCACTTCTTCATCGCATACTGCTTACACCGCGCCACAAAGCGAGTGCGGTCGCTTTTCAACCACCTCAGCGCCATGCGATTGTGAACCGCATACTCTTCCACTGCGGCTTTGCATGCGGCCATGTTCTCGAATGTTGAACCACTGGGGAAGTCCACCGCAGCCTTCCGCTTCTTTGGGGTAGCACGTGGGGTGAGGTCCGAGATGTGGGCGGCGGTAGCCTTTGCCTTGGCGTCGGCTGCCTTTGCCTCGTTGTCAGAACCGATGGGCAAGCCCTTAGTCGAGAGCACACGCCCGCCTACATGGGACATCCTGAGAGGAGCCTCAGCTTGAGGGCGTGGGGCCCCGTTGACCGTAGGGGACGTTGCATCGTCATTGTCAGCGGTGGGTGTCTGTCACGTCAAGCACGGATCATCTGTGAAATCGTCGTTGCTGTCGTTTGGTGGGAACCAGGAGGTTGTGAGAGCTCCGCCACCTTTCAGGTGCGTAGTCCCCGCCATTGGGAGACATCATGGGAACCTTGTTCATAAAAACTGGCTCTATATAACCAGGATACCCACGATTGTCTTGCATGCACCATCAACGAGGCCGCCATGGGCACGAGGAACATAATAGACGCTGTGATGCACCACAATGCACTCCAAGGCGAGAACCCACCACGAGCCGCTACTATCGATGTGGATGAAACAATATTTTCCGGCGAATGGTACGACTGCAGCTGAGAGAAGCCCATGGTAGTCGTGCATGAGGGGATGTACATTGCGTCTCGGGAAACCGACAGGATGTGACACATGACAGGCTGTCAAAATGAGATACGGATGCAGTGGAAGACACGGACTCGTTTAAGGAGGACGAATGTGCAATTTGTTAAACTTTGACGATCCTTCAAACAACGGACTAAGATGACGCAATGGGCTCGATCATATGCAACGCGTTTCTACGAGTCGAAGCGTTGCATTATCCTATGTAAGATCCCTGTCATGAAGGCGTCGGAGACCTAACGAACCACGTCAAATTGTTTCCATGTTACGCATACGGCCACCGACGATGGTCGTTTCTGCGTCGTCGCTCAAATGTATGACAAATATGTTAAAACCTTGAAAAATATGTCAAGCATGCCCATGACTCACACAAACCGGGGGCACAGATGTCATGTCGTTTTCAAGTATGGGCACCAAATTTATTTCGATTCTGACTATGGACACCGCATGCGTCTCGATTTTTTCTTTGGACACCGCATTCGGTTTGTTTTTAACTATGGGCACCGGGGATTTATCGACCGAAACGATGGACATACAACAACTCCATCCTAAATAATTAGGGCATGAATACTCTGGAGTCCATGGTTTCTGTCGATAGATCCACCGTGCCCGTACTCGAAAGCTACACGCATGCGGTGTCCAAAGTAAAAAACCTCACGCATGTGGTGTCCATAATCGGAATCGAAATGACTGCGGTGCCCATAGTTTTCATTGTGCAAGTCGAAACTGAATTTTATGTCTACTATACCCACTATTTCATGGAAGTATTCAGTCTTCATGGACTTGCATGTCGTAACAAAACCTCGCATGTTGCCAGCCTGGCTTGGACGCCTCCGCTTTGTTTTGTCCTTTACCGTTCGGCGGCGGTAATTTTGCACAAGCTGGAGCCATGCATACGGACCGACATCATTGCATTGTACACGACGTCTGCGCATCAGTCGGTACATGTCATTTTTATTGCCAATGAATGCTCGCCGAATGGACGTGGCCACCGCCAATGACATGTTGTTCACGGTGGAAGTTGCCGACGCCGTGCTGACCTTCACCCGGTGTCGGCGGCATGTGTCGACGTACACTCAGGCTCACGCGAATAGGTTCAGCAACTGAACCACTTATTGTACCGGTTTGCATGATGAACCAGTACTATAGTGTGTATTTTAGGTGCTTCCCCGAGAGTACTGTGCACTTAGTGTACTAGTGTCGAACTTTGACTAACACGTGCACTGGACATGGAGAACGACGTCCGTCCAAATGCCCCGGCACATCATGGATGCGGTACTCCCGTAGCGGACCCCCGGGCGGCACATCGGGCATGGGTCGCATTGAAGGAGCAGTGGGACCGCAATGTAGCACGCCATCGAGAGTTGGGATACGAAGAACCAGCATGGGCCCGAGCTCCTGTGACTCCGAAGCACATGGCTTGGAACTTGGGAGTGCCCATGCCCAGTAGCAGGCCGCCCAACTGTCCCAAGCCATGGGAGCCGTGGACATGGACCGAGCCATCGAGTCCCTAGCGGCCATTCGTTGATGAAAGGGTTTAGGGCATCGGAGTTTTATTGCAATGAAAATCCAGGGTATGCGAGAGTTATTCAACTCAGAAGGCAGGGCATGAGAGGTTTATTTGTGTGACATTTATGGGTATGAGAGTATTTTCTCAGAGACACAAATGGCCATCCAAGGTTTATTCCGTCCACACTTCAGGGTATGGAAGTAATATGTCAGGGAAAAGTACGGGCTTTAGAGGTATATTTCATTCACAATTATGGGTATGTGAGTATTATGTCAGTGACATATGTGGGCTGCCCAGGTTCATTGCATTGTCATTTCAGGGTATGCGAGTATTATTTCAGTGACATGTATGGGCATCCGGGATGTATTCATTGCACAACTCTGGGTATCCGGGAATTATTTGTCTGCGAAAAAAGGACATGTTGTCTTTATGTTCGTCGCATCACCGGGCACCAAAGTCATATGACATTGACATGTATGGGCACTTCAGTATTGTTTTTTGGACCACTATGGACACCAATGTCTTATTCATGTGCATAGTCTGGGCATGGAAGCAATGTTCATGGCCCAAGTATGGGCATAGTTGTACGCTTTCACTGACAGTTTTGGGCATGCAAGGAATAATGCAGGAAGTACTACCCAATACACTTTGGATCTAACCACTTGGATCCAGGACACTGCAAAGCCAGAGCCACTGGCACAAGTCGCATCCACATCCCTGGCGTCCTTCACATCCCAGTGCATCATAGAATATGTCCTCATCGACATGAACAGAGTCGATGTTGTCGTCTCCTCCCTCGTACAAGACATCTTCCCCATGACAGTCCTCCGCCTCTGCTATAGTAGTGTAGGCATCCAATTGACATGCGTCGTTGTGTGTAGCTGTTCAATGGCACATGCCCGCGTTTCTTGTTCTTGTTGGCGGCCACAAGTAGGAGAACAGCTTGTGACACACCAATGTTGCACCAACTCCCATGAGGAAGATGAGAGTGAAGTCGTTTTTGTCACAAGAAGTTATGTTTCTGATTCCTTGAAACTATTGATGCAAAGAGAATTATATGAAGGTGTGAAGAGTCCTTATGTACATTAGGTTACTGTCAGTGGAGCATCCAGTTAAAAATAATTTGAGCACACCACTCTTCATTACAATTTCAACAGAACTGCAATTGTGGATTACAACACATGAATACATGGTGAATGCACAAATCATTTTTGTGATTAGTGCTTGTGGAATATCCCAAGTGAGGATAGTATATGGGGTCTTTTCAACATGGGGAGGGAGGAATACAGGACCGCAGGCATTTGTCATTAAAATGCTTTGTCAAATGGAGTTGCTCACGGCTACAATTCCACGTACACCACAACTGAAACCTACTCCACTACAGCAGTGCAATGACGGGCCACATGTAATCTGGCATGCACCTCCTCTTCTACAAGTGGACGTTGTTCATCTCTGCAAAGCACACACAAGGAATGAACACAGAGTTAAAATTCCTAAAAGATGTCCAAGTAAGTCTTCAAATTAAGTAATGGCAGAAAGAACAAGCTCACCCACACTCACTAAAGGCCAAAGGAGCGATTGATGCTGTCAACTTCAGCATGGAATGCCATCCATGCCTCCTCACGATCCTCGGCTTCATGATGGGGTACGCCTTCTTCGTCACTAGACACAGAGACAGGGTCGACGACCTCCTGCCCCCCATCCCCCCCTGCTCCTCTTCCTCTCCCCCCTCCCCCCCCGCCTCTTCCTCTTCCCCCCCTCCCCCCCATCGTCCTCCCCCTCTTCATGGGTATCCTCCTCCTCCTCCTCTTCTGACCTTGCCTCCTCTTCGACAGAAGGTGGTTCTTTAGCTTCATCCCCTGAGTAACCCATGGCGTCAATGTTACTCCTGTAGGATGCCCGCATGCGTCTCTCAACGTCTAGCTCGGAGACGCGTGTTGCCGCCATCGCCTCGGGGCTTGGGGCCTCCATGTTAGGGCATGTCCGACGGACATGCCCCTGCTTCCCACAGCGTGCATAGATGCGGCGTTTCTTCATCTTGGCGTACCTGTCCAGGCGCACGGTCGCTGGCCGCCCGCACCCGCGACTTGGACCTGGCTGCGTCCACTTGGACTCTGCAGGCTTGACCTGGCGCACCTTTGGCCGTGGGAAGGGGGCATTGTAGGTCCGCTTGTAGCTCAGGTTCAGGTAGCCGAGGTTGACGTACGCGACCAGGTTTAGCGCGTTCTCCAGTAGTAGGCTACACGCATGCAGGCACGGCACCCCATACTCCCGCCATTGCCCGCACAAACAATCCTTGGTCTTCAAGCTCACGTCTCGTGGAGTGCCGTTGTGCCGTGTGGATGTGCCCGTGTGCCATGGTCCCGTCTCGTCGCCATCCAGGTCCAGTGAGTACTCCCTGCTGCTGTCGGAGTTGTTCTTCAGCTTCAGGAGGAGCGCTGGCGCAACGTTGCCCTCGGCGTTTTGTGCCAACCTGCGGCGAATGTGCCACAATCGCTGCACGAAGACGTGCAGGTTCACGAAAAAGAAGAATGGATACATCTTCCGCAACTCTACCAGCTTGCCATTGAGAGACTCCATGGCGTTGCTGGTGCTATGCCCATCGCGGAAAACCGGGCAGAAGAGCCTGCTCCAGCGCTCCTTTGGGATACCGAGCTCTCCATTGCCGCCCAACAGGTAATCCACAGCTCTCGGCACTTGGCACCACATCTCTGCCACACATGCGTCCCAGTCCGCCTGCGTTGTCGCGTGTGCCAGGTTCCAGAAAAGTGCGCCAGACCTGCCCTGGCACTTGGACTGCACGTTGTGCATCAGGTGCCACGCGCAGTACGTGTGAGTCGCCCCGGGCAGCCTTGCCTCGACAGCGTTGGCCAGTCCCTTCTCCCGGTTAGAAATGACCGTTGTTCCACGTTGTGGAGCCGTCGGGTACGCTGCAGCGACCAACTCACAGAACCAGCTCCAGTTGCGCTCATCTTCCCCAGACACCAGGGCATATGCAGCGGGCATGGCATTGTCATTTGCGTCAAAGAATTGCATGATGAGTAGAACCTGTCTGTGGCCGTTTTTGAGGTGTGTGCCATCCATGACAAGGACCCTCCTGGTGTACTCAAAACCTCTCGTGCAGGCACCGGGTGCAATGAACACACGGTCGAAGGCGCCCGTCACACGGTCTTTCTCGGCTTTGGCGATGGCTTGTGGGTCAACCCTCGGCACTTGCAAAATAAACCATGTTCACCCTGTTCAGTCACTGTACTATGACATAGCCGCAATGTTAAAAAATGGACAACACTGAACGAAAGTGGGACAACTTATCTCCTCCACGTAACTTGGGAACATGCTCCGCGACTCCGAATTTTCGCCGTACATCTTCTCCAAACAAAGTTTCTTCCCACGGTAGAGGGTGGTGTATGGGACCTTTGTGTTGGCCACTTCTGTCACGACCGCTTGCACCGCCTTGGCCTTCACACATGGGTCCTTCGCGATGGTGCTCTCAATCTGTCGTGTAACCCACCTCATGGACCGCACTGGGTTACCCCGGCCAAGGCCGGGGTCTCAAAGATGGCCATCCACGAACGAGGTGATGTTGACTGCTCCAGACTTCTTGTTGTACCCGACACGAACGATCCACGGGCATTTTTTTGTTGGAAACGGCTTGCACCGCACCACAAACCGAGTGGGGTCGCTTTTCAACCACCTCAGCGCCATGCGGTTGTGTACCGCATACTCTTCCACTGCGGCTTTGCATGCGGCCATGTTCTCGAATGAGCCACCGGGGAAGTCCATCGCAACCTTCCGCTTCTTCGGGGTAGCACGTGGGGTGGGGTCAGAGATGCGGGCGGCGGCAGCCTTTGCCTTGGCATCGACTGCCTTTGCCTCATCGTCAGAACCGACGGGCCTGCCCTTGGTAGAGTGCACACGCCCGCCTACACGGGACATCCTGAGGGGACCCTCAGCTTCAGGATGTGGGGCCTAGTCGACTGCAGCTGCCGGTGCATCCTCGTTCTCGATACTTGGTGTCTGCTGCGTCAAGCACGGATCATCTGTGGTGTCATCGTCACTGTCGTCCGATGGGAACCAGGATGATGTGACAGCTCCACCACCTCTTTGGTGTGTGGTCCCCGCCATCGGGAGCCTCCATGGACATCTTCTTAATTAAACCGAGGTGTATGTACCTTGGATACCGGCGGTCGTCTTGCATGCGCCGTCTACAAGGCTGCCGTGGGCCCGACCAACATCATCGATGCTTCGATGCACCAAAATGCAATACATGGCCAGAACCCCCCCCTCCCCAAACCACAACGGTCGACGTGGATTGAAAAATATTTTCCCGTATTAGGTACGACAGGCGCTGTGGGAGGCACATGGTAACCGTGCATGATGGGAGGTACATTGCGACTCGGGAAACTGGTAAAGTGTGAATCCTGACAGGGTGTCAAAATCAGATGCGAATGCGCTGGAACACACGGACGTGTTTCATGCATACGAATGTACAAAATGTTAAACTTTGTGGATCCTTCAAAAAACTGACTGACATGACGCAATCGGCTCGATGGTGTGCAGCGCCTTTGTACGAGGCGAAGTGTTACATTATTGTATGTAAGACCCCCTGTAAAGAAGGCGTCGGAGCCCTGACGAACCACGCCATACTCGTTCCATGTTTCGCGGACGACCGCCGACGACATCCGTTGTTTCATGGTTGTTTTAATCTATGTCAAAAAAGTTAAAAACATCAAACATATGTCAAGCGTGCCGATAACTGACACTAACGGGGGGCACAGATGTCATGTCCATTTGAACTATGGGCACCGCAGTCATTTCGATTCCGACTATGGACACCGCATGCATGTCGGTTTCAACTTTGGACACCACATATGGTTCGCTTTCGACTATGGGCACTGCGGATCTATCGACCGTAATGATGGGCATATAACAACTCCGTCCAAATAATCATCGGGTACTCAAGGCTAAATGTTTGAGGAGCCAAAAGCCCGGAAAACAATCCTTGGTCGGATTTGAGACGAAAGGAGTGCCGCGGTGGAAAATCCATTGCGTCACTCCCCCTCCACTATTGGATTGGCGCCAGGGTCATGTTCCAGTGTGGCAACGTAGCTTGGAACGATCAGGCTTAGGACTATTCTTTTACGTCCATGTCCTATGTTGACCTTATCCATTTGTGATGCGGTTCGTCTCAGCCAAAATGGCCGAGGCGACCATTTGCCCCGCTCTCTTTGGACTACACTTTCTGAGGGCCTATCTTTTGGGTTAAGAAGTTAGCCGCAAAACAGCCCACGACTGTTACAGAATCTATATCGACTTCTATCTATAGTCACCTTCACGCATGGCATGCCTTGTGCATTGGTGAAGGGACACTTTAACTTTGAAACCTGGAATGATTCTTCAGCACTATGCAAGTTTCCACTTCCAGCAAAGGATTCATTTAGTCAATTATGGATTTATGTGCAGTCCTTCCCAAAAATCTTTGGCAGCCGGCCGGCTACATGGCTGGCGGCCGGTCAGGTGACCAGCCGGCCATTGGCTAACCACCTGCTAGCCCATGGTTTAGTTGTCCTCTTAATTGATGGCCAAGAGGCAGCGAGACCTTGAGGGTGAAGGCCCCCAGCCTCGAGGCCTCGTCCTCGCCCCCCTTGCTACTCGCCTCACATGGCGAGCGACATGAGGGAAGATGGCGAAAAAAAGAATGAGAGTGAGAGAGAGATAGACAAGGAGCCCTTGCGTAAAATAGTCTGGTGTATCTTGAACATGACATTTTCAAGTTGGCGCGTACAGAACAACAATGAACTTCATTTTGTGTAAACTTGAAGTTTCACATATGGAATTCTCGTTTGAGATATTACACCCTCGTTCACAACACAATATGAGAGAGCAGGCAAGAATTAAAATGGCCTTAATATACTCAAAATATGTGAGTCTTCCTATGTGAGCCGTTCATGATGATTGCCCCCGAGGTGGGGTCGAGGGGACCACCCCTTTAGTAAGCTCTGGATGCCATTTCGAACATTTGGATGGTGAACTTTGTGTAGGAGCTAGACTCACAGCCATTACTGAGAGGTGGAGCTAAGGGAAAGTAGCACGTGAACTTCCCACTCGAGAAGACTTGCAGGCCAAAAGCCCTTGACCACAAGTGCTGTCCCAATGATGATGAGTGGCAAGGTGCACGTGACCTTTCGTAAGGGGCTCTGCCACAACAGCATGCAGCCTGGTCACTTTATGGTACATTGCTACGAGGCTAGTGGTGGTGGACAAGAGGCCACACCATTTTCTGTAGCCCATACACCTTGTGGGGATGGTTTAGCACGTGGCTACGAACAGGGCCGTGGCTGCGATAGTGGACACATCCTGACAACAGATAAGGTCGGGCTACGAATCATCCTTACTGATGATTATGGGGACTATCCAAGGAGGAAAAATGGATTACGACTGTGTGTTCATGTTTGTGGACAAGGATGTAAAACAATGTGGATTTGTGGCATGTGCAAACTGTTCGTTTAACTTCTCCTATCCTAGTTAATTGCATTTCCTGCTCGATGATCATCGTTTTCTACCAAACATTGGGCTCCCAGATGAGATGCACAATCAAACTTGCATATAGGTGGCGACACCAGCCACCATGCAAGAACCCTACGACATAGTGATTGAAGAAAACGACATATAGGTAGTGAGCATAATCACATGTGTAGTAAATTTGATCAAAGACTTTGACCCAGTAAAATTGAAAGGCTTGAATGTACTTGCTTGATTCATATGCAACTACAAGATGTAAGTGCTAGTCGGTGAAATACAAGACTTATGGCGTCCACCATACCAGTTATATGCTTACCGCAAATTCAATTTATTACCATTGAGCCTTTTCATTTCTAGGAGTGGAGGATACATGATGATTCAATTCAACAGAAACCTGGATGGTGCTCCTTGTGAATGAGCTATTTTACACTCGAGGAGATAAATCCTTTGATAGCCTCGACTTTACCCGATACGTGGTACTAATGTACGAGCGATCATATGGTAAAGTTGTCATTGATGAAAACCGTACGATAACATGGTCGTCACCTGAAAAGAAAGAAATAAAATGTGGCACATTGAATATAGTAAAACTTATAGACTCCTTATATGTAGTCTTAGGCACACCATGGATCCATAAAAACAAGACCTTGGTGTGCTTTGAATTGAAGTATTTCATCGTCCAAGATGGACAGCGTCAATCCACCTTGGTTCAGAGCACATAATGATCACCGACTGGACTTAATGGCCACACCGGCTTGTTTGCGATACAAGTCAAGGAACATATTCATCAAGGTTGTCGTTATTTCTTGGCCTATATACCAAAAGCGAAGGACGAAGTGACCAGAGAAACGCAACAAGAGATTAAGTACTTACTGGTGGAATTCTTGGATGTATTCCAAGATCAAACGGATGGGCCTCTACCAGGGTGAAACAAGCACCAGACGATGCCGTACTTGCTGGTGGAATTCTGTAAGCGGGAGCGTCTCACCTCTTTAGATCTATGTGTCACCTTAGTCCGGGAGAAAGGCAAGAGGCCAAATGCCAAATCAAAGAGTTATAAAGGGGTGGGTTACAAAGAGTTATGAAGGAGTTATAAAAGGGTGGGTTGAGCCCAGTAGCCCACCGTGAAGTGTGCCGATCATTTTTGTGGAAACAGATGGTGGTCTATCCATGTGCATATACTATCAGGAGCTTAACAAGCTGGCGGTGAAAATTGATTCCCCTTACTGTGGATTCAGGGCTGGTTTCATCAAATCTAAATGGAAGAAATAACTTTTCCTTGGGTTTGTCTCGAGGGTACTATCAATTCCGCATATGCATAGATGATGTACCAGAAGCTATGTTTCAGGTGTATTTGGGGCATTACAAGCTTCGGGTTTTATGTTTTGGTCTGATGGACGCATTGGAAAACTCCCAAGGAAAAACAAAGTGGACGTTTTCCAAGAAGCATGATCAATTTTTCTTGGTCTAATTATATGACATTCTCATTCTCTCCAAATTGATGGAAAAGCATATGGAACATCTACACAAAGCCTTGAAAATACTTTGAAAGGGAACATCTCAAAGGGGAGTGTTTAAAATTGTGTTGTTTCTGTTCATTTTGTGTACACTTGATCACTTGGATATTTCCATAGTCGTGCAAATCCCCAACACAGACTCAGCTAGAGGCGATATGTTGCCGTTGAGGGAGTGAGGGCACACGTAGCCTGTCTTCGCTAAGCGTTGTTGACCACGCTTAGCCGAGATAATTGATAGTTGCTATGTTATTGTGGTGAACTTCCGCAGGCCTCTTGGTCCTTTGTCATTTTTATAATTAGAGACAAGAGTTTACTTGGTGGGCTAGCCGATCATGTTTTACGTGTTCAGATTTTAATTTGTTGTTTCGTGTCCATGCTTGGAATCCATGCCTATGGGTCTGTTACATGTAGCTGGTTATTCTACACGCGCATGGCCACTTTGCACCTTGTGCTGACGTGTGTGCACCGAGTTATGGCCAAGAATGTGTCTTCCGGGTGGTTTTTTGGTAGCTGATTTACAGCATCTTGTTGCACACCGGCAAGGCTGCTGCTAGTACTTATGTTGCAGGTCTTTTAACTGTCAACAATCACTGCAAAAACTTGTTTGAGAGTATGCATATATATCCAAGCAGTATCTTTGCTGTTCTCATGCTTTCATTGCATTACAACAAGGATAGTGTTGCCAGGTCTGAGACGACAGTGGTAGGAAGCTTCATGAAGGTCTTGCCACTTGCAATGGGGCAAGATCACCTTGTACCCTTCAGGTGGGTTGCATTATAGCTACATCAGCAGCTGACACTACATCCACACCTTTGTAGGTGCTTACTTAGGCTATAGTGGCCTGGAACCCCTGGAATTGCATCATTGTGGAGCTCTATCAGCTGCTGGTGCTCTGTCTCTAGGGAGGTGTGATTACGATGACAATGCCCAGCGGGTCACATTCATC
This sequence comes from Penium margaritaceum, assembly GCA_023375785.1. Taxonomy (NCBI): domain Eukaryota; kingdom Viridiplantae; phylum Streptophyta; class Zygnematophyceae; order Desmidiales; family Peniaceae; genus Penium; species Penium margaritaceum. Next base: position 17,135 of record SZWC01024682.1, on the reverse strand, counting down.
GATCTGGGCGCTGAGCCTAAGACTGATGCCATAGGATGTAGGAGGGTTGATCTAGGTGCGATGATGACAATGGTCCAGATGTCGGTGTGGGAATCCACGAGTCATAGGCATGTAGGCTCCGTTGTTTTTCTAGGTTGTTTGCCAAGTTTCCGACATAGTTGGTGTGCTTCGTGATGTGATGCTAAGCTCCAAAATCAGATCGTGAGACGAGAGCCACCTGGATCATGAATCAGGTGCCACTTTCACATGACCCGTTATTGCTCTAACTTCACTTTCCTTGGACTTGTTGGGTCTGTTTTTCTCTGTATGCATAGGGCCCGGTCAAACCCGTCCTTTCCAGGGAGTCGGGTCTATTTGCTCCAATGGTTAATCTGGCCCTCTGTACATATTTTATATGCTATTTTCCCTTTCCCTTGAGCTAATTCTTCTCTTAGCCTTGCCCGCACCAGGATAGACCTACTGATTCTTCCATTGCATATGTATGCAATACTTGTGTTGTTGTGCTCCATGCATGTATTGTACATTACGTCTATCGTGTTGCTCTATGGGCTCCTGCTATTATGCCTTCTCCGTCCTCCCCTGTGGCCTGTGTCTTTGTGGCTGGCCTGCTCTCGCTTTACTATGCATGTCTCCTCCTTTAACTCCTCTGTCATCTGTGTTAGTTTTTCACATGACCATAGCAATGGCTGAGTAGGCCTTGCTATCGTGCCAGGACCTTGACGTGCCCAGCTAGACTTGTACAAACTGTAAAAAAGAATACAAAGTGGAAGTAATGAATGGTTTTTTGGGGGGGGGGGAGGAGAGCTTGACTTTATTATGAAAAAACAAGTACAAGTATAGAGATGTTAAGTACGAGTCTCACATCAGCCTATGTACAGCAATGTGCTCTGACTTTGTTCCTGGCCCAAATTGGGCACGATGACTTGCCAGGCTCCCAGCCTTGTGGCAACTTTATTGGCATGCCTTACAGGTTGACAGGCCTTCACGAAGTCAGGGCGCCTCCTATCCAAGCTAGCAGAGCTGGTAGGCTCACTGGCTCAACGGATGAGAACTCCAACTGGGTTTGAATCTAAGCACCAAAGGTTGACTTGCAGAGGTGGTGGCGGTAGCCATCACTGAGGTACTCCAGAATGCTGTGTTATTATGGTGGCAGCTATTGGTCTCCTTTCATGCCTCTGCTTTGGCTTGTATCATTGGTGGCAGTCATTGCACTCCCAATTGTAGTGGTCCCAATAGTCCCCACTGTTGCATCCTAGGTAGTGGTCTCGGTGGTGCCACTTGCTGATGTAGTTCTTCTTGTACGAGGTCATGCATGTGCTTGGAGACATTGTTGCTACCTGTAAAATATTGGATGGCAACCTTTTAGGGTTTTTTACTCCTCACTGCCTCGTCTGAGGCAGTCGCCAAGTTTTCCAGAGATGGACACCAACCTCGGCTAGGTGGCCGAGGTCTCCATCATGTTGTTGCTCCAAATGTACATGCCTAGGTCATGAACACGACCTCTTGGACTAGAAACCAAGTAAGAGACTGTCCTCTATTTACTGGGAATTTGTTGTTGAAATCCGATGTCATGAAAAAACTTTCGCAAGTAGGCCACTTTCCTGTGTGGCAGATGTAGCTACGACATACTCAGCTTCAACAGAGCTGAGTGTGATGATGTTCTATTGCTTGCTCGACCATGAGAGAGCTGCACCGGATAGAAGGCACACGAAGCTAGTGGTGCTGCACCGATCCTCCTCTGTGCCTCTAAAATCCGCATCAACGAAGCACTTCAACTCCAAGTCCTTGGAATTACTAAAGCACAATTCTGCGTCCTTTATTGCTCTCGTGTACATTCAGGAACTGTCAATCTATTTGCATGCCTGAGTCGAGCAGGTCCTGTTCCCAGGTGCAAGGTTCCTTGTAGCATACTACGTGTCAGGACGTGTGCAGCTTGTAATGTGCATGAGTGATCCAACTTCGTTGCGACAGTCTGTTTCACTCCTCCCCTTAGTCCACGGTGCGTCAGCTGCTGTTGGGGCAAAGGTGTAGGTACATGCCCCTCGTTCACGTGAAAGCGTTCAGAGACTTGTTTTCAGTAGGTCTCCTGGCTTAGCTCCAAAATGAGTAAGTCGTGGTTGTGCTCAATGTTCATGCGGAAATAGAACTCGAAGGATGGCATGAGGGTGATGTTCACCTCCTTGGCCATCGCTGTAGTAGTTGACTGGATGAACACAGCAGATGGGCCGATGATGAGGATATCATCTATGTATACAAGCGCATAGCAGTTAGGAAGAGTGTCAGGAGCCGGTCTGTGTAGCAAGAGACGATCGTCATAGGCCAATGGCTTGAAGTTGAGGTTTTCCACTAGTGCTTGTAGCTTCCCCTACCAGAGGAGAGGATTCTTTTTGAGTCCGTAAAGGTTCTTTACCAACTTGTAGACTCTTCCACTCCGGTCATCGTATCCCTCCGGCTGCTTCATGTACACCGTAGTTTCTACCTCTCCATGTAGGAAGGCATTCTTGACATCAAGCTGCTCACAATGTCGTCCTCATCTTCTGTGATAGCCAACATGATGCGTGCTGTTTTGTAGCAGCTTAGAGGTATAAAACTCTAAAAAAAGTCATTTTCTTCCACCTGCGTCAGGCCCTGTGCAATTAGACGCACATTGAACTTGCCGATGTTGCCATCCGCCTTGGTCTTGATGCAGAATACCCACTTCATGCCAACTGGATGTGAATGTGGTGGTAATTCAATGAACTCCCATGTCCCCTACTCCATTAGACTGTTGTATTCTGTGTCCAAGGCTACCTTCCATTCTACAACATGCTCTTGACTTAGGGCCTCTTGTAGTTTTCTTGGCCTAGCTGGTAGATCTTTTGTCAGGTGCGAGAGAAATACAACGATATGTGTCACAAAATCAGCAAAGACGTTGTCATCCTCCTTGTATACTGAGCATGCCATGATGGAAACATTGTGCTCTATCTCATCACCCTCTTTTTGCTGCTCAATTTGTTGTTGCAGGAGGCGTGTGAAACGCCACTCACTTGCAGAAATAGGAGACTGTACCTTCTTCACCACCTGTGGACTATTCTGCACAGGTTCCACTTAGACTTCAACATGTTTTACATCAACATGCTTGTTGTCCAAGGTGGGACGTTCAAGGTGGTGAGCACCGAGGGATACACATGTGCGCATTATCTCCTTATGCTCCCCATCCAGATTTTTAAGGGAAAATGGAACTGGGTCTGCTACTGAATCTTCTTCCACCAGTGATTCAACATAGGAGTCATAGCAAATCAAGAGTTGTCAAACGCTTTTCCTCCCAAGATGCACGTATGAGGTTTCCGAAGAAGATGGGTTCACGACTGATGAGTCCATTTAATGAAGCTTCCAACCTTTCATGTTGGAGGCTTGGCCAATGAATGGTCTCCACAATGCCTTGTCTGTCAGCTTTCTCCTTTGCTCTTTTGGCACATGTACAAGTGCCATGCATTCAAACATTCACAACGCTTTGATGTCTAGCTTGTCTCCATGCAAAGCCTGAAATGGTGTCATGTCTGGAAGTGCTGTGTGTGATACACGATTGCGTACCCAAACAGCCTACTTGAGCACATAGGGCCACCAGATGTTGTTTAGCTAAGCGTCAAAGAGCATTGACTTGAGTATATCTTATTGTTGAGAAATGGGCTATCCGGCTCAGAGCTCCAAGGTTACCTCTCTCCTCGAGATCCAACACTTGGATGGTGTGGTTTGTACATTATGTGATGCTATTCTACTACAGTGTGTAGGGCACCAAAAACTACTGCACGATGTCCATGTCTTCAAGGCGAGACATGAAATCAGAGCTGGTGATCTCTCCAATGTCATCAGAGTGTAGGACTTGTAGCTTCCTATTGCTCTGCCTCTCCGCCATGGTGAGCCACTTGAAAAAGTGCATAGGTGCCTCTTGTCTTCAGGCCATAGGACCATGTGAAGTGTGTTGCGACATCAGTCAAAAGGAGGAAGTATTTTGTGGCTGTTAGTAGTAGTTCACAAATGTCTGTTTGGACCAATTTGAGCTTGTCGGAGGTGTCGCACTTCCTGGCAGGAGGAAACACTTGTTGTGGCAGCTTTTCCCTTACACAATCTTCACAATGGTCTGCTGTGCCTTTATTGTCACAATTTCTGATAGCGAGTCACTCAACCTACTGCTGCTTCTTCATGGTCTCGACCAATTGATTTCTGATGTGGCCAAGTTTCATGTGCCACACGGACATGTCTGTACCACTAAACTATTGTAGAATTCCAGCTATAAAGGGAGCCTCTTGAGCAGCTATAGTAGGCGAGCTGAAATCAAGCTCAATCATGCCATGTGGATGGAGACATCCTTCAACAAGGATCTCCCCTTCATGGCTCCTGAGGGTGATGTTATCACCCTTGCTCACAATACGATCACCCCTCTTCATCAACTGCCTCAGTGACAGAAGATTTCAGGGATGTAGAGAACATCTATAAACTTCACCTGAGCTCGGTTGTACCATGTAACTATCACTCTGCCTTTTCCCAACACTGGCACTTGTTTTTTGTTCGTGACGGTGACAAAATCCTCGGTGTTGGGTTGAAGATCTGGAGACAATTCATGTCAACCGTGAAGTGTGACGTGCACCTGCTATCGAGGTAGTACACATATGGTGAGCAAAAAAGACATTTTCTCTGTGCAACTGAGAGCTCAAACACGGATGCTGAGTAGTCAAACTCATTGTTGCCTCCTTTTCTATTGGTTTCTATTGATATTCCTTCTCCTTGAATCCATCCTCCTTCTCTTTCCCTTTACCTCCCCGCTTCTTCCCCTTGTACTCCTTTTTCCTCCTTGCCTGCTCCTCATCCACTATCCTCTTTTTGCAGCCTCTTTGCATGTGGCCAATACTCTTGTAGTAGTGGCATTGCAAGCCATGAACTTGATTGCTGGACTAAGGAGTTATGAGTAATGATTTTTGAGCAGATTGGACAGGCCAATGGGTTGATACCGAGTTCATTTTCAGCTGGCTCTTCCACGACAATTGAGTCGCGTTGACGTGGCTGGAAAACGTTGCAGAAAAATGTGTTTTTGAAAGCATGATTGCTTTATCCTTGGCAAGCTTGTGTTTGCGTTGCTTTGTGAGTGGATTTTTACACACATACACCTCTGCTTGTTCAGCCTCATGCTTGAACTTCAACACATGCCTTATGTTCTCCTAGTCGCTTGTTAATCCACTGAGGAGGAAGGTCACAAAGACATGCTCCAACATTGGAGTATCCATTACAGCTAGCTGATCTCACAAGGACTTTGCTTTGTCAATATAGTCCTCTATGTTGTCGAAATTGCTGAGTCTGATCTGTGATATCTCGGTGAAGAGGTGGGACTTGAAGGTGGAGTCTTCCGACATGCAGGTTCATAGCAGGTAGGACCATGCATGATGGGAAAGATCAGCCGAGTTCTGAAATGTCCTGATTGCTTGCTGGCTGCGAGGGCTTAGTTGATTATCTAGAACCATACATGCAGCCATGGTAAAGTACTTGAAGCCCAACACTGCTTGTGGTGACAATATGAGTGGTGGAGGTGAATAGTGCCTGGTGTAGAACTCCCATAGGCAATGAATCTAAGCAACTTGCTTCAACTTATGGGCCCAGTGTGGGGAGTTTTCACCATCAAACTTGCACACCTTTATCTTGTGCATCTACAAGGATGCTGCAGCTGCGAGTACATTACTTTTTGGACGTTGAACTGGTATTCTTGATGTCATTTATATTGGGGATTGCACTAAGATCTGCTGCATGGGTATGGCTGGATGTGGCTGAATGGGTGGCAGTCCTGTTGCTACTGCAGGCTGGGCCACATGGGTTTGCGGCATGGGTGCCAATTGAGGCTGATGGAATGCTACTTTTGGTGGTATTAATGGCATGCCTTGGGGTTGTGCCACAAACTGTTGCAGCACTCCTCCATTTATAAATGCTCCATGTTGTACCTACTGAAGGATAGCTGGTTGCACAACAGGCGGAGGACTTCCTTGAAGTAGATGTGCTGATGAGGCTTACGAGGGATGTTTCCATGGCATTGGCAGCTGTTGTTGCTGTTGTTGTTGTATCATTTTTTTCTGTATCTGCTCCTGCTGTTGTTGTTGGTACAAAGCCAGCTGTTACTGAAGTACTTGATGCTGTTGTTGAAGTTGAGCAAGTTGCAGTGCTAAAGCAACATGTAACTGTTGCAACTACTGTGTGTGTGATTCTTGAGTAGCACAAATGAGCTGCTTTTGCTGTGAAAGGAGTTCTTGAGCTCCAATCTGCTAACACTTCTCTCTCGTGCTCTATAGCTTGTCGCGTCAATGCTTCTTGCTACGCCATTCTCTGAGTTTTTCTTTCCAAGCATTGCGCCTGTGCTAATTGGTGTTGTGCATGATCTGCAACATGGAATCCTTGCTCCTGACCCATGCACACTCCATGCAAGATAGACTCATTTTCATGCTGAGGAGAGCCCTCCCTTGGATTCTCATGCTCTATGTCACTCATGAAAGCCTTTGGGATTGTGCAATGTGCAGGTTGAACTGCAAGGCGGATGCGTCAACCTTGCTCCTGTCACTCCTTGTATAGTAGTGGTGGAGAGTGTCCCCACCAACTCTATACTTTGCTGCTACTGCTGCTGTGCTAGCTCAAATCGCAACCCCGCTTTGATACCATGTTAGTTTTTTGCACAACCACAACAATGGCTGAGTAGGCCCTACTATCGTGCTGGGACCTTGACGTGCTCAGCTAGACTTGTAGAAACTGCAAAAAGGATACAAATTGGAAGGATTAAACGGGTTTTTTTGGAAGGAGACACTTGACTATGTTATGAAAATACAAATGCAAGTACAGAGATGCTAAGTACAAGTCTCACATCAGCGTGTGTACAATAATGTGCCCTGACTCTGTTCCTAGGTCAAGGTTGGCGCAATGACTTGCCAGGCTCCTAGCCTTGTGGCAAGTGTCTTGGCGCGCCTTGCAGGTTGACAGGCCTTCAAGAAGTCAGGGTGCCTTTTAGCCAAGCTTGCAGAGCTGCGAGGCTGACTGGGCCGACGGAGGAGAACTTCAGCAGGGTCTGGATCTAAATACCAAGTCAGAAGGCTAACTTACAATGGTGGTGGTGGTAGCTGTCACTGAGGTAATATTGTGTTATTGTAGTGACAGCTACTGGCGTCCTTTACACTGCTGCTTTGGCTTGTACCAACGGGGGCAGACCCAGCGGTCCCAACTGTGATGGTCCCAATGGTCCCCACTGGTACATCATAGGTATTGGTCACGGCGGTCCTGCTTGCTGATGTAGTTATTCTTGTATGAGGTCGTGCATGCACTTGGCAACCCCGTTGCTGCCTGTACAATATTGGACGGAAACCTTGTAGGGTTATTTGCTCCTCACAGCCTCGTCTGAGGCAGTCGCCAAGTTGTCCAATTATGGACACCAACCTCGACTAGTTGGCCTATGTCTCCATCACGTTGTTGCTCCACATGTTCATGTCCAGGTCATGAACACAACCTCTTGGACTAAAAACCAGTAATAGACTGGCCTGTACTGCGGGAATTCCCCATGGGATTGTTCCCGGAAAGCCACGGAAAATTCCGTCACTTACTCTAGAATGCTCCGAATCAGGAACGGACCGTCCCATGCCAAAGAAATAGAAACAGCACAATGATCACTACGTTCCAACAATTCAAGCACGGACAAGTTTTCCAAGCTCATCTACACACAGCTAGACCTCGGTCTTAATGTGACTTCTTTCAAGATGCTGTCCAATACCAAATTCCTCTTCTGCGCTCAATGCATTTATGCAGCTACCATGAGTTTGCTACCTAGGTAATGTGGCCCTTTTTGGTCCCTCTCTATTGAGATCCAGCCGGACTGCGGCCGTTATGTTCTCATGAGGTAGACTCAATCAGGTCACATTCACGTACTACATGATTTGTGACCCATGGGTCATAACTTGTGACCCATGGGTCATGATTTGTGTCATGGGTCACATTCCACCATGAGATGCTGGATGAGGATATCTAAATGATCTAGCCCCTTGGCCTTAAGGATGACACACAGTTTTGGAACCCTTTCAAGGTCCTGTATTGTCTCAAGCTTTCATTGCGGTATTGAAAACAGGAGATGACAGGTGAACTGCAGCAAGATGGATGTTTCCAGAGTGAGGTCAAACCGTTGCTATTCTTACTTCTAGAACATTGCCCCTTGACTGCCATCCGCATTTATGTCAATATCCTTCAAGTTGCATCTCCATTTTTGGAGGCCATGAACAAGCCCATGGCACTCGTCCAGACTACCTATAGGATGAAAGATGTGTGACTTGCTCTACTTTGCTTCGGTATGCAGGTCACTTGTGATCGCCAACAACAGACACTGCTGCTTCACTAGGTGCGATGTGCACGGGTTGTAGAGGAGAACTTTGCATACCTCTGGGGTATTTGTCCAAAAGCCTCAGATTCAATCACACTGGATGGATAGGATAACGTGAAGGTTGATGAAGCATCGTAGCTTGGAGAGACGATGGATGTGAATCCAGCGTCACATAAATCCTGTGGATGTACATGCATGTCATAGGCTCATTGTTATGTTTGGCCATGGCTACCCGGTCCAACATTGCCTTCACCATCAATATCCTTACAGTTGTCACAATTTCAATAGGTGAGAGCCCTACATAAACCTGTGCATGTGGTACTACACACGGTTTCCACTCTACATGTATCGGGTTCAATTTCCATCGGTAATTCTCGATGATTCTCGATGGCTACAGACATATCAATGAGGTCATGAGCACGGATGGGAGGATTCAGACCGGGTTATGTGCTATTTCTTGGTGGCACGATGCTTTCATGGTGCATTGGCAAGTAAGAATACACCACTCATTGCTTGTCTGAGGCACAATATGTTGCACTGGCTACTACAAATGTGCAAAATACATGGTAGCAATGCTTGTTCCATGAGTTGTGTCAAATTTTACTGTGCATTAGCTTCCGCTATGAGAACCAGATTTCTTTCGTTACAAAAGAGAATTCTGGTGCGTTTCTTGCATGTGCAAAGCACATTGCTTTAGTGTATCATTATGTGCATGAATTGGTGAAGCGGCGGGTGATCTCCGTCACCTGGGTTGGTAAAGATGTGAAGTGGGCTCAATGTCTTGACCAAGGAGTTGGCGCGTCGGATCTGGAGTGGTAATCTGTTCTATTGTACTTCGCCCTATGTCAGAGGGTGCTTAAGGATGATTTCCATGTATCAGTGAGCATACTCTTATGCACTTGTGTTAATCATGGGCGTGCATAACCATGTGCACCATAAGGGAAAAAGGGAGTGTTTGGATTCGTGCTATTGTCATCCACCTTGTACATTGCTGACTTTGACCACTCGGTCATGTCCATAGTGGTGTTGTTTCCTGGCACATACTCTTTTAGAGCTGACGTGTCATCCACGATGGAGTGAGGCTGCACCTGGCTTCTCTGAGCAAGACGTGGTCGATCACTCATTGGCAACTGCTATGTACCTTTGCTGACTTGTCGGAGGCCTTAAGGTGTCTTTGCCATCATTCATGTTTCCAACATCGTACTATCAGTGGACTGGCCAGTTTCCCTTTGTCTCATTTTCATCCTCTGCCATGATTCGAACCCAGGATTTCTGCTATGTTGATGTTGATGCAGATAAGTGTCAGGGCCAAGGTACAGTGCATACTGGTCTGGAGCCCTAAAACAATGTTCAAGTTATATCTTACATTAACGAAGGTTCCTTTTGCTGCCACGGGCCAATGCCTTGTAATATATCTAGGGTAGTGTAACAGTAAAACCACAAAAAATGTGGAGGAGGGGTGAGAGTTTTGTCAATGTGAACAAGTTTCTGATGTCTATGGGTGGGCAATCATTCATTAATGAATGATTGACCACAGGACTCTTTTTCAATTTTTTTATTTTTCTTTTCCAACATCAAATTTGTGTTTCCCACTTCTAGATGATACTAACCACCAGCACATCACAGAGTGGCAGTAGAAGATGGAGCAAGGAAGACAAAGTAAGCTCCTGTCGTCCAAAGTGACGCAACAAGTTTGAGAGGGGCCAAAGGGTACATGCCCACTTGGAGGTATAGAGAAATACACCTTATCAGCTAGCCAATCTGCATCACGCAATCCATGACCATTCCCAAAAGAAAAAAAAAAAAGAAAAAAAAGAGCACATTGAGCACAGATTATAGGTGAGGACATGCGTCGTGCAAACACCTCCGTCACCCTGTGCAACTCTCACTCTCCCTTCTAGCTGACACACAACGTCCCAGGGCAAAATGCATATATGCCAGATGTTGCATAAAAGAAAGACACTAACATCCCAACCCTCCATGTTCCTGCGTACAAGGGGTTGTAACAGCCATCCTGGTCTCACTACCAATGCCGACCGGTACCTCTTCAATTCTTCACAAGCAAGGTGTTGCCGTCCATAAATGCACCGTCCAAAGACCATGATTCCTTGCTCTGGTATCTCATGTATCAGGCGCTGTATGAGAGTGTGCCTCTGAAGCCTAGGTCTATTGAAAACGTCTTAAATGAGGACATGCCAAGGAACTGTGATGCATTGAATTAACTCTGCCCCGAGTCAACGACCCGACTAGCATCATGACGAAACTCTGCATGCACAAGAAAATTCATAGTTGCCAACCAGGAGAAGAAATCATGAGGGGGTCTCTTGCCCTTACTGCAGTCTGGGACGTGACGATGTCTCTTTGTCTATGAGGATCTTCCTCATGATAAATCAAAATGCGCGGAAGAACCTACCCACATGGAACAAAGATGGACGAAATCCCTTTTTTATTGGCAAAAATGCAAAACAATGAGCCTGCACACTAGCATGACTACTCAGCATCATCGCTCAAAGATGTGATGATGATGTTTCCAAAGTTGATGCTACCACCACCCATTCCAATTTCAAAGCTAAGTCTCGTGTCATGTTTTACGATGTTGGAGAAACTGATGCCAGTGATGATGCCATTGATGTGGCCAAGGCCGAGGATGGTGCACGTGTTTTGGTTGATAGTGATTTTGAAGCTAGGGCTGATGCCAGTTTCAATGTCAATATCGGTTGTGTGACCTGAGAAACAAATGGATTATGACCAGCCATGACATGGTGTCTAAGGAGAAGTAGGATTTGGCTTAAGTGGAATGTGGTAATCAAGAGGTTTCTGCGGTACTTTCATTCCTTTCAAAGTGCCAGGGCCATGGAGCAAGAACCTGAGACCATAATGGAGGAGAAGGAAGGCACACGCAACAAATTCAAGAACCTCTCCAAGATTACAAGCCCCACCCATGCAGCAGATTTAGCACTAAAAAATTCCACAAGAAACATTGTAGATTTCAAGAAATTAGCAACAGAGAGCAGCTCTGACATTGCAATCAAGGTGTTGAGCCAGCAATCATACCATGAGATGGCCAACTTGCATCAGCCGTGTCACAGCAGAGCATGCACTTATGACAACTGTGCATATCCAGCGAGTGTTTGCAATGCCCTATATGGTGTTCATGCAAGAGAGTAGGATGGCAAGGTGCAGGAGGCGGCGGAGTTGTGTGCAAAGAAATAATTCTGGGAGCTTGTGCCGTGGCAAGTAGGCCAATGGGTGGTGGAATGTAAGTGAACCTTTTACATGAAACACAACCGCGGCATTAACATTGGCCTCTTTGAAGAGCAACATTATGCAAGGGGATTCGCATAGTCAAGGCATCAACAACAGTGAGTTATTTGAATCTGTTGCAAAGTTTTGCTCCCATTTACGAGCTTCTCTCTCATACCATTTTGTAGGATAAGGAGATCCACCATGTAGACACGTGGGTTTAGAGGAGGATGTGTTCATGACATGACAAGAAGGGTTTGTACAAGAGATGGAATAATAGCTTGCAGAGAAATTATACTTGTTTTTTGGTCTCAACCAGTCACCACGTGCATGGAATGAGAGCTCAGAGAGCACATAAATATTCATGTCTTCCTAGTGAGTATGGCTGACCGTAGTTTCTCAGTGGAGGACAAGTAGGAGAGTATGCTCATCCTTCATGTGTCATTTGAGAAACTCATCATTATCTTAAAAATTATTGACATAGTTAAAGATGACAAAGCTTAGTAAAGCCAAGATTTTCTTTAGCATTTAGCTTGTTGGTGACCGTGCCACATACAACATCACATTGAATAAGACCCACTAAATCATCAACGTCATCGGCACGTTTGGGATGAGCAGTTGTACATCGACATCAACCTCAGTGCTGATGGGATGATAAGCTGGTCAAAGATGACGTCTTTGACTTTGCAGTATATTCGTCTACCGATTACTGTCTCATGGTGGGGAGCTTAATGTGCCTGATAGTGACCACGTACTTCATGTGTTTCCCTCGCTAGCGGTCAGAATGAAGAGTAAGCCAGTGAGAAATTCCTTTTCCTTTGGTGAAGTCACAGGCTTACCAACACAATGAAAGGATGGAATTGACTACCGGCGAGTCTAACCATCTTGTTCTTTTTGCTTCATCATCTTGCCTCCATCCATGTAGCCAAGGCCGCTGGCTGGTTTTGCCACAGCTATTCACCTGCAAGGGAGAGGGGTGTTGAGAAGGAGGAATACTAGGAGGAAGGAGGAGGCAGAGGAATATGGTGCGGCACGGGATGGGGTCCATGTTGGGGAAGGTGAGGCTGAACACACAGGAGAGTAAGGACCATATAGTGAGGGTAACACGGGTGCGGGATTGCGTACGGCCAGCAAGCCACGCTAGAATGGGGATTTTGAGAATGCCTACGGGGAGATTCAACAGGCAACTCTCTGAGGGGAGGAGGGACACATAGGGGATGTTCTTGTGAAGGGGGGTACAAGAGACATGCATGGGTAGGGTCGATTAGCCATGGTGGGGAGAAGGGAGGAGAAGAGGGAAGGTTGGCAAACCATACCAGAGGGAGGGAAGGATGTGCAGCGTCATGTGAGTATGAATATTTGTAAATTAATACTGAAAAGAATTGATTATGAGTTTTCTGTTAAAAAATGCATGGTTGAAAAGTTCATAATAGAATGATTCATAAGCGTTGCATGAACGGAGCATGCATACATAAGTTTTGTGACTTCGGCAATATTGTGCAGGTTTGTTAGACAAGCATATTCATGGTCGCATTTGATTTCCCATCCCATCCCCATTTCTTTTCTCTGCCCCCCTCTATGATCCCTCATCATCTCTGTTTATCACATCTCCTGGTGGTAATTGGATGATATGTATGTTAAGTTACCTGATACCATCGATTTCTCCTCAAACTAGTAAGACCGTTACCCTCGAATGTTACTCGGTTGGTCATGTATTCCATGCCTTCACATATAATCTGGATGAATAGGCTGGATAAGTATCTGTCTGGAATGAATTCACACACTGTGCTGTATGCCACCAAGTCCCGCAAGTCAAGGTCAACCAACCATGGTCGGCTGTGGCACAATCACAGATGTCACCATGTCAAGTGTGGATACAGGAATGATAAAGGCGGCGCATGGTGGATGTTAGGCCAGCCATGACTCTATATCTTTGTCGCTTTGGCATTGGGCGGTAGGGGTGGATGAGGGGACGGCCTTCCTCGGCAACCAAAAAATCTTGGTGATGAGCCCAGACCCCCTAATTTGTGAATTAATGAGAAGGATGGTTGTCTGTTTTTTTGGCCATTACATGAAACATGCACATAGGCAGTGCGGAAGGAAAGTCAATGTATAGTATAATGAAGAGAAGGTAATTAGCTGAAAGGTTTACAGTGACACTCATCAATGTTTTGTAATCTTAGGTTACTTCAACTTGGTTCCAAGAGAGAACCGTTGAGAACCGTTATTATCATTTTTTTATTGTTGTTTACTACATCCATAAAGATCCAAACCCTTACCGTCCTCTGACGTAATTGTAGCACACCCTTACATTATTTTCTATGACATGAACTGTCTACAACTAGAGATGTTGTAGAATAGATTTTCCTCCCTCCGAGTTGTGGTGAATACACATTCTAGCTGAATTTTATCCTTGGTTCAGGATTCAGTTCAGAGTTCCAAACTATATGGAGCACATATCCTTCAAATTCTGGGTAGGTTTTGCATTTTTGGTCTTTCTATGGAAATCTGAACTGAATCATAGTATTGTGCTAACTTTGTCTTGCTCAACTTCACTGGGTAAAAATGTAATATTCCTTGAAGGAAATCTTCTACAGCCATTTGCTACTCTCATGTTCTGGCAGGAGGGTGCACAAACTGTCCACCTTCCTATTGGAACTGGATTCCTTTATGGAGTTTTGTGCACTAACTAGACCTCTCGTGTGATTAATGAATGATACCCCCACTCAAAACTGACAAATAGGATGTATGCTCCACATGAATAACAAAGAATGAACGACAAGTGAGATTGGGGCATATCACCAGGCAAGGGAAGGTTCCAAGAAACAAGAAAATGGCATGGCCAGCATAACTCGATAATCATAACTTGAGTTCTGGTATATGAGAAAAGAAATCTACCGCTCTTCCTTCATCCCATTTTGAAAACAAAACATGCTCATAAGACAATGTTTTCACGGATTAATGGTGTCATACTTTTTTCTGTCAGAATAAACGAATGTAACAAACACATAAAATTCTTTGCATATGGTATGTAATTCATTGTAAGGAGTAGCCATTATGAAACATCCTCATGTCAGATGGTCTTCCATTCATATCATCTGCAGGCTGCTCTTTTGTCATGTTATCAACTGAAACACAAATATTCTCCATTATTTGGTCCTTTCATTGTACATTTATTGGGGTTTTTTTGGTACTACGTACATTTTAAAACATCTTCACAAAAAGGTGTACTGCATAACCCTGTGTATGATTTGCATGCAACGTTAGCCCCCCCTCCCTCTCTCTCTCTCTCTCTCTCTCTCTCTCTCTCTCT
>SZWC01024681.1:16427-27438 GCA_023375785.1 Penium margaritaceum | reverse complement strand
CATCAGGCACAAGCATCAGGCACAAACATCAGGAACAACCATAAGGAACAAGCATCAGGCACTAGCATCAGGCACAAGCATCAGACAAAGCATCAGGCACAAGCATCAGGTTCAAGCATCAGGCACAAGCATGAAGCACAAGCATCAGACACAAGCATCATGGACAAGCATCATGCACACGCATCAGGCACAAGCATCTGGCACAAGCATCAGGCACAAGCATCAGGCCCAAGCATCAGGCCCAAGCATCAGGCACAAGCATCACGTACAAGCATCACGCACAAGCATCAGGCACATGTAGCAGGCACAAGCATCAAGCACAAGCATCAGGCACAAGCATCAGGCACAAGCATCGGGCACAAGTATCAGGCACATGCATCAGGCACAAGCATCAGGAACAAGCATAAGGCGCAATCATCAGGCACTAGCATCAGGCACAATCATCAGGCACAAGCATCAGGCACAAGCATAAAGAACAAGAATCAGGCACAGGCATCAGGCACAAGCATCAGGCGCAAGCATCAGACGTAGGCATCATGCACAACCATCAGGCAAAAGCATCAGGAACAAGCATCAGGCACAAGCATCAGGCCCAAACATAAGGCACAAGCATCAGGTACCAGCATCAGGCACCAGCATCAGGCACAAGCATCAGTCACAAGTATCAGGCACAAGCATCAGGCACAAGCATCAGGTACACGTATCAGGCACAAGAATCAGGCACAAGCATCAGCCACAAGCATCTGGCCCAAGCATCAGGCACAAGCATCAGGCACAAGCATCAGGTACACGCATCAGGCACAAGCATCAGGCACAAGCATCAGGTACACGCATCAGGCACAAGCATCAGGCACAAGCATCAGGTACACGCATCAGGCACAAGCATCAGGCACAAGCATCAGGTACACGCATCAGGCACAAGCATCAGGCACAAGCATCAGGTACACGCATCAGGCACAAGCATCAGGCACAAGCATCAGGTACACGCATCAGGCACAAGCATCAGGCACAAGCATCAGGTACACGCATCAGGCACAAGCATCAGGCACAAGCATCAGGTACACGCATCAGGCACAAGCATCAGGCACAAGCATCAGGTACACGCATCAGGCACAAGCATCAGGCACAAGCATCAGGTACACGCATCAGGCACAAGCATCAGGCACAAGCATCAGGTACACGCATCAGGCACAAGCATCAGGCACAAGCATCAGGTACACGCATCAGGCACAAGCATCAGGCACAAGCATCAGGTACACGCATCAGGCACAAGCATCAGGCACAAGCATCAGGTACACGCATCAGGCACAAGCATCAGGCACAAGCATCAGGTACACGCATCAGGCACAAGCATCAGGCACAAGCATCAGGTACACGCATCAGGCACAAGCATCAGGCACAAGCATCAGGTACACGCATCAGGCACAAGCATCAGGCACAAGCATCAGGTACACGCATCAGGCACAAGCATCAGGCACAAGCATCAGGTACACGCATCAGGCACAAGCATCAGGCACAAGCATCAGGTACACGCATCAGGCACAAGCATCAGGCACAAGCATCAGGTACACGCATCAGGCACAAGCATCAGGCACAAGCATCAGGTACACGCATCAGGCACAAGCATCAGGCACAAGCATCAGGTACACGCATCAGGCACAAGCATCAGGCACAAGCATCAGGTACACGCATCAGGCACAAGCATCAGGCACAAGCATCAGGTACACGCATCAGGCACAAGCATCAGGCACAAGCATCAGGTACACGCATCAGGCACAAGCATCAGGCACAAGCATCAGGTACACGCATCAGGCACAAGCATCAGGCACAAGCATCAGGTACACGCATCAGGCACAAGCATCAGGCACAAGCATCAGGTACACGCATCAGGCACAAGCATCAGGCACAAGCATCAGGTACACGCATCAGGCACAAGCATCAGGCACAAGCATCAGGTACACGCATCAGGCACAAGCATCAGGCACAAGCATCAGGTACACGCATCAGGCACAAGCATCAGGCACAAGCATCAGGTACAAGCATCAGGCACAAGCATCAGGCACAAGCATCAGGCACAATCATCAGGCACAAGCATCAGGCACAAGCATCAGGCACAAGCATCAGGCACAAGCATCAGGCGCAATCCTCGGGCGCAAGCATTGGGCACAAGCATCAGGCAGAAGCATCAGGCAAAAGCATCAGGAAAAAGCATCAGGCACAAGCATCAGGCCAAAGCACAAGGCCCAAGCATCAGGCCCAAGCATCAGGCACATGCATTAAGCACAAGCATCAGGCACAAGTATCAGGCACAAGCATGAGGCACAAGCATGAAGCACAATCATCAGGAACAAGCTTTAGGCACAGGCATCAGGCACAAACATCTGGCACTAGCATAAGGCACAAGAACTAGGCACAAGCATCAGGCACAAGCTTCAGGCACAAGAATCAGGCACAAGCATGAGGCACAAGCATCAGGAACAAGAATCAGGCACAAGCATCATGCACAAGCATCAGGCGCAAGCATCAGGCACAAGCATCAGGCACAAGCATCAGGCACAAGCATCTGGCACAAGCATCAGGCACAATCATAAGGCACATGCCTCAGGCACAAGCTTCAGGCACAAGCATCAGGCACAAGCAGCAGGCACAAGCAGCAGGCACAAGCAGCAGGCACAAGCAGCAGGCACAAGCAGCAGGCACAAGCAGCAGGCACAAGCAGCAGGCACAAGCAGCAGGCACAAGCAGCAGGCACAAGCAGCAGGCACAAGCAGCAGGCACAAGCAGCAGGCACAAGCAGCAGGCACAAGCAGCAGGCACAAGCAGCAGGCACAAGCAGCAGGCACAAGCAGCAGGCACAAGCAGCAGGCACAAGCAGCAGGCACAAGCAGCAGGCACAAGCAGCAGGCACAAGCAGCAGGCACAAGCAGCAGGCACAAGCAGCAGGCACAAGCAGCAGGCACAAGCAGCAGGCACAAGCAGCAGGCACAAGCAGCAGGCACAAGCAGCAGGCACAAGCAGCAGGCACAAGCAGCAGGCACAAGCAGCAGGCACAAGCAGCAGGCACAAGCAGCAGGCACAAGCAGCAGGCACAAGCAGCAGGCACAAGCAGCAGGCACAAGCAGCAGGCACAAGCAGCAGGCACAAGCAGCAGGCACAAGCAGCAGGCACAAGCAGCAGGCACAAGCAGCAGGCACAAGCAGCAGGCACAAGCAGCAGGCACAAGCAGCAGGCACAAGCAGCAGGCACAAGCAGCAGGCACAAGCAGCAGGCACAAGCAGCAGGCACAAGCAGCAGGCACAAGCAGCAGGCACAAGCAGCAGGCACAAGCAGCAGGCACAAGCAGCAGGCACAAGCAGCAGGCACAAGCAGCAGGCACAAGCAGCAGGCACAAGCAGCAGGCACAAGCAGCAGGCACAAGCAGCAGGCACAAGCAGCAGGCACAAGCAGCAGGCACAAGCAGCAGGCACAAGCAGCAGGCACAAGCAGCAGGCACAAGCAGCAGGCACAAGCAGCAGGCACAAGCAGCAGGCACAAGCAGCAGGCACAAGCAGCAGGCACAAGCAGCAGGCACAAGCAGCAGGCACAAGCAGCAGGCACAAGCAGCAGGCACAAGCAGCAGGCACAAGCAGCAGGCACAAGCAGCAGGCACAAGCAGCAGGCACAAGCAGCAGGCACAAGCAGCAGGCACAAGCAGCAGGCACAAGCAGCAGGCACAAGCAGCAGGCACAAGCAGCAGGCACAAGCAGCAGGCACAAGCAGCAGGCACAAGCAGCAGGCACAAGCAGCAGGCACAAGCAGCAGGCACAAGCAGCAGGCACAAGCAGCAGGCACAAGCAGCAGGCACAAGCAGCAGGCACAAGCAGCAGGCACAAGCAGCAGGCACAAGCAGCAGGCACAAGCAGCAGGCACAAGCAGCAGGCACAAGCAGCAGGCACAAGCAGCAGGCACAAGCAGCAGGCACAAGCAGCAGGCACAAGCAGCAGGCACAAGCAGCAGGCACAAGCAGCAGGCACAAGCAGCAGGCACAAGCAGCAGGCACAAGCAGCAGGCACAAGCAGCAGGCACAAGCAGCAGGCACAAGCAGCAGGCACAAGCAGCAGGCACAAGCAGCAGGCACAAGCAGCAGGCACAAGCAGCAGGCACAAGCAGCAGGCACAAGCAGCAGGCACAAGCATCAGGCACAAGCAGGCACAAGCATCAGACAAAAGCATCTGGCACAAGCATCGTGCACAAGCATCAGGCACAAGCATCAGGCACAAGTATCAGGCACAAGCATCAGGCAAAAGGATCAAGCACAAGCATCAGGCACAAGCATCAGGCGCAATCCTCAGGCACAAGCATTGGGCACAAGCATCAGGCAGAAGCATCAGACACAAGCATCAGGTACAAGCATCAGGCACAAGCATCAGGCTTTAGCATCAGGCCCAAGCATCAGGCGCAAGCAACAGGCACATGCATCAGGCACAAGCATCAGGCACAAGCATCAGGCACAAGCATGAGGCACAAGCATCAGGCACAATCATCAGGCACAAGCTTTAGGCACAAGCATCAGGAAAAAGCATCAGGAACAAGCATCTGGCACTAGCATAAGGCACAAGAACCAGGCACAAGCATCAGGCACAAGCCACAGGCACACGCATCAGGCACAAGCATGATGCACAAGCATCAGGCACAAGAATCAGGCACAAGCACCAAGCACAAGCATCAGGCGCAAGCATCAGGCACAAGCATCAGGCACAAGCATCAGGCACAAGCATCAGGCACAAGCATCAGCTACAATCATTAGGCACATGAATTAGGCACAAGCATCAGGCACAAGCATCAGCCACAAGCATCAGGCACAAGCATCAGGCACAAGCATCAGGCACAAGCAGCAGGCACAAGCATCAGGCAAGAATTAGGCACAAGCATGAGGCACAAGCATCAGGCACAAGCATCAGCTACAATAATTAGGCACAAGCCTCAGGCACAAGCATCAGGCACAAGCATAAGGGACAAGCATCAGGCACAATCATCAGGCAAAAGCTTTAGGCACAAGCATCAGGAACAAGCATCAGGCACAAGCATCAGGGACAAGCATCAGGCACAAGCAGCAGGCACAAGCATCAGGCAAGAATTAGGCACAAGCATGAGGCACAAGCATCAGGCACAAGCATCAGCTACAATAATTAGGCACAAGCCTCAGGCACAAGCATCAGGCACAAGCATAAGGGACAAGCATCAGGCACAATCATCAGGCAAAAGCTTTAGGCACAAGCATCAGGAACAAGCATCAGGCACAAGCATCAGGGACAAGCATCAGGCACAAGCAGCAGGCACAAGCATCAGGCAAGAATTAGGCACAAGCATGAGGCACAAGCATCAGGCACAAGCATCAGCTACAATAATTAGGCACAAGCCTCAGGCACAAGCATCAGGCACAAGCATAAGGGACAAGCATCAGGCACAATCATCAGGCAAAAGCTTTAGGCACAAGCATCAGGAACAAGCATCAGGCACAAGCATCAGGGACAAGCATCAGGCACAAGCAGCAGGCACAAGCATCAGGCAAGAATTAGGCACAAGCATGAGGCACAAGCATCAGGCACAAGCATCAGCTACAATAATTAGGCACAAGCCTCAGGCACAAGCATCAGGCACAAGCATAAGGGACAAGCATCAGGCACAATCATCAGGCAAAAGCTTTAGGCACAAGCATCAGGAACAAGCATCAGGCACAAGCATCAGGGACAAGCATCAGGCACAAGCAGCAGGCACAAGCATCAGGCAAGAATTAGGCACAAGCATGAGGCACAAGCATCAGGCACAAGCATCAGCTACAATAATTAGGCACAAGCCTCAGGCACAAGCATCAGGCACAAGCATAAGGGACAAGCATCAGGCACAATCATCAGGCAAAAGCTTTAGGCACAAGCATCAGGAACAAGCATCAGGCACAAGCATCAGGGACAAGCATCAGGCACAAGCAGCAGGCACAAGCATCAGGCAAGAATTAGGCACAAGCATGAGGCACAAGCATCAGGCACAAGCATCAGCTACAATAATTAGGCACAAGCCTCAGGCACAAGCATCAGGCACAAGCATAAGGGACAAGCATCAGGCACAATCATCAGGCAAAAGCTTTAGGCACAAGCATCAGGAACAAGCATCAGGCACAAGCATCAGGGACAAGCATCAGGCACAAGCAGCAGGCACAAGCATCAGGCAAGAATTAGGCACAAGCATGAGGCACAAGCATCAGGCACAAGCATCAGCTACAATAATTAGGCACAAGCCTCAGGCACAAGCATCAGGCACAAGCATAAGGGACAAGCATCAGGCACAATCATCAGGCAAAAGCTTTAGGCACAAGCATCAGGAACAAGCATCAGGCACAAGCATCAGGGACAAGCATCAGGCACAAGCAGCAGGCACAAGCATCAGGCAAGAATTAGGCACAAGCATGAGGCACAAGCATCAGGCACAAGCATCAGCTACAATAATTAGGCACAAGCCTCAGGCACAAGCATCAGGCACAAGCATAAGGGACAAGCATCAGGCACAATCATCAGGCAAAAGCTTTAGGCACAAGCATCAGGAACAAGCATCAGGCACAAGCATCAGGGACAAGCATCAGGCACAAGCAGCAGGCACAAGCATCAGGCAAGAATTAGGCACAAGCATGAGGCACAAGCATCAGGCACAAGCATCAGCTACAATAATTAGGCACAAGCCTCAGGCACAAGCATCAGGCACAAGCATAAGGGACAAGCATCAGGCACAATCATCAGGCAAAAGCTTTAGGCACAAGCATCAGGAACAAGCATCAGGCACAAGCATCAGGGACAAGCATCAGGCACAAGCAGCAGGCACAAGCATCAGGCAAGAATTAGGCACAAGCATGAGGCACAAGCATCAGGCACAAGCATCAGCTACAATAATTAGGCACAAGCCTCAGGCACAAGCATCAGGCACAAGCATAAGGGACAAGCATCAGGCACAATCATCAGGCAAAAGCTTTAGGCACAAGCATCAGGAACAAGCATCAGGCACAAGCATCAGGGACAAGCATCAGGCACAAGCAGCAGGCACAAGCATCAGGCAAGAATTAGGCACAAGCATGAGGCACAAGCATCAGGCACAAGCATCAGCTACAATAATTAGGCACAAGCCTCAGGCACAAGCATCAGGCACAAGCATAAGGGACAAGCATCAGGCACAATCATCAGGCAAAAGCTTTAGGCACAAGCATCAGGAACAAGCATCAGGCACAAGCATCAGGGACAAGCATCAGGCACAAGCAGCAGGCACAAGCATCAGGCAAGAATTAGGCACAAGCATGAGGCACAAGCATCAGGCACAAGCATCAGCTACAATAATTAGGCACAAGCCTCAGGCACAAGCATCAGGCACAAGCATAAGGGACAAGCATCAGGCACAATCATCAGGCAAAAGCTTTAGGCACAAGCATCAGGAACAAGCATCAGGCACAAGCATCAGGGACAAGCATCAGGCACAAGCAGCAGGCACAAGCATCAGGCAAGAATTAGGCACAAGCATGAGGCACAAGCATCAGGCACAAGCATCAGCTACAATAATTAGGCACAAGCCTCAGGCACAAGCATCAGGCACAAGCATAAGGGACAAGCATCAGGCACAATCATCAGGCAAAAGCTTTAGGCACAAGCATCAGGAACAAGCATCAGGCACAAGCATCAGGGACAAGCATCAGGCACAAGCAGCAGGCACAAGCATCAGGCAAGAATTAGGCACAAGCATGAGGCACAAGCATCAGGCACAAGCATCAGCTACAATAATTAGGCACAAGCCTCAGGCACAAGCATCAGGCACAAGCATAAGGGACAAGCATCAGGCACAATCATCAGGCAAAAGCTTTAGGCACAAGCATCAGGAACAAGCATCAGGCACAAGCATCAGGGACAAGCATCAGGCACAAGCAGCAGGCACAAGCATCAGGCAAGAATTAGGCACAAGCATGAGGCACAAGCATCAGGCACAAGCATCAGCTACAATAATTAGGCACAAGCCTCAGGCACAAGCATCAGGCACAAGCATAAGGGACAAGCATCAGGCACAATCATCAGGCAAAAGCTTTAGGCACAAGCATCAGGAACAAGCATCAGGCACAAGCATCAGGGACAAGCATCAGGCACAAGCAGCAGGCACAAGCATCAGGCAAGAATTAGGCACAAGCATGAGGCACAAGCATCAGGCACAAGCATCAGCTACAATAATTAGGCACAAGCCTCAGGCACAAGCATCAGGCACAAGCATAAGGGACAAGCATCAGGCACAATCATCAGGCAAAAGCTTTAGGCACAAGCATCAGGAACAAGCATCAGGCACAAGCATCAGGGACAAGCATCAGGCACAAGCAGCAGGCACAAGCATCAGGCAAGAATTAGGCACAAGCATGAGGCACAAGCATCAGGCACAAGCATCAGCTACAATAATTAGGCACAAGCCTCAGGCACAAGCATCAGGCACAAGCATAAGGGACAAGCATCAGGCACAAGCATCAGGCATACGCATCAGGCGCAAGCATCAGGCACAAGCATCAGGCACTAGCATCAGGCACAAGCATCAGGCACAATTATCAGGTACAAGCATCAGGCACAACGATCAGGCAGAAGCATCAGGCACAAGCATCAGGCACAAGCATCAGGCACAAGCATATGGTACACGCATCGAGACATGGTTAATCGAGGCCATTTCATACACTGGTTTTCTAGTGTGTCCCTTGAGTGTGCTTTCTCCTAAGGTAGTGCTTTGCACCAATCCCATACACATATTCCTCAGTGTATGGAAAGAGTGTACCTTTGTCCTATATGGAAATAAAATGTTACTCTTAGGACGGACCTGGATGCGTGGGGCTAGTGTATGTGACAATTGCACTCATCATCCATACAAAAATACACTCAAAGTGCACTGAGTGCATTGTTTTCTCTCATTTCTCAATGCACTTCTTGAGGCACTAGTATTGAGTGCTTTCACCAAGTGTATTTTTTTCTGACATGGAGAGTAAACATTTCTTATAGGAGGGGGGCCAATGCGTGGGGCTAGTGTATGTGGCGAGTGCGCTCCTCATGCATACAGAAATACACTGATAACGCACTCAGTGTGCTTATTTGTCTCATGTGTCCAAGCACTCCTTGTCGTTTTGTCTTATGTGGCCAAACAATTATCTTCTAGGGAAGGAACCCAGTGCGTGGGGCCAGTGTATCTGGAGAGTGCGCTCACTCATCATGTAAATGTACACCAAGAGCGCACTCAGTGCACTAATTTGTCTCTTGTGTCCAAGCGCACCACTCGCTTTGTCCTATATGACCAAATGATTCTCTTCTTAGAAAGGACCCCAGTGCGTGGGGCAAGTGTATGAGGCAAGTGCGCTCAGTCATCATACAGATGTACACTAAGAGCGCACTGCGTGCGTTAATTTGTCTCCTATGTACAATCACAACTTGAATTCTGTTTTATGTGGCCCATAAATTATTCTTTAGGAAGGACCTTGATGAGGAAAAAATTTAAGTTTTGTTTCCTGTAACCGTTTGGGTTTGTATGCATTTAAATGGTCAACTATTGAGTGTTCGACACATTTACCTGTTATAAGAACAAACATAAATTCTAATACTGATTCAGAAATTTCTTAGCAGCTTACAGTATGATTAATGTGTTTTTTGCAGCCACTTACAGGTGATTTCTTATTTCCGACGTAAAGATGTCCAGTTACTCACTTTGTGATATTCCTGTAGTCAAAGTCAAATATAAGCTACGGATCCCGTTCCTTTATTTTGCTTTCTGGCTCGTCCGTCTGAGACGTCCAGTAGATCGCTCTGAGCAGATTTTCATCTTTACTTGACGGCCTTCTACATGCCGATGACAGTTTAATGTCATTCTCCGCCGACATTTCTGTCATGGCCGGCGGTTCCTTGACTGATTCTTCGCTTCACTCCTCAGAGGATGGTCCAGATATGGCCCCAGTGTATGGGGTTAGTGCATGTGGCGAGTGCGCTCGAAAAGAGTGTGAAAGTGCACTTATCACGCACTCAGTGTGTGCAAGCCTCGTTCCAAAATGGCTGCACCGTGACAAATAATCTTGCCTTTCAGAGTGCAAACCATCGATATTTGCAACCTGAACTCGACGTCGGGATACCGAAAACCTAGTTGCACCAAGGTTTGCAAATTGCCCCGGAAAATGCAATTAACGGTACTGTTCTTTGGCTTATTGCCTATCCTTTGCGGTATTTCTATCAAACTTTTGTGAAATTCAAAAGTTCGAAACATGATCTCATCTATCAACGACCTCCAATGGAAAGAAACCTCAAATCAAGTTCTGCATCAAAGTGGAAACAATGCCACAATGTTCTCAATCTCACGGAAAAGGCGAATATCTCTCTTAAACATTTCTCTCCGGTTGAGGAATTGTTTAAGAATGCATTCGATAATAATCGATACATATTGGAAGATGTCACTGGTTTACATGTTCCAGCATCACTCATCGCTAATGACGAAAGACAAAAAATATTGACCACATGTTACAAAACGGCTCCCCAGCGCATGTAGTTCACTGCCTCGATCGGAACATCCGCTGCTCTCCGAAAACGACAAAAAAATTCACGTGCAGGATCTTTTGGACATCCAAGCAAGGTGGTAGACTTTGCAAACCCGATAACTCTGTCGATTGCTATCGAAAAATTTCCTCTGTTGATTACGGATGAAAACCATAAAGCATGGCACACTGAGTGTTTGATAAGTGCACTTTATCACACAAAGTAATCGCACTGATCCATATACACTACGCCTCGCATTTGGGGGTCTTAGCAACGGGAAGAGTACCTCCTCGGCATTCCAACGGTGATCGGGTCAGCGACACGACCGCATATCCAGCTTTCTACGCGCGAATATTGACGGCCGTCAATCTCTGACTCGAGACGAGGACCTGGTGGTCACTCGTTCAGATAGCATTTAAGATGTGCTGCAGACCGCAAAGCAAGGATAACACGTCTCGGTG
>SZWC01024681.1:0-10663 GCA_023375785.1 Penium margaritaceum | reverse complement strand
CAGGCACAAGCATCAGGCGCAAGCATCAGGCACAAGCATCAGGCACAAGCATCAGGCACAAGAATCAGGCACAAGCATCAGGCACAAGCATCAGGCACAAGCATCAGGCACAAGAACCAGGCACAAGCATCAGGCACAAGCATCAGGCACAAGCATCAGGCACAAGCATCAGGCACAAGCATCAGGCACAAGCTTCAGGCACAAGAATCAGGCACAAGCATCAGGCACAAGCACAAGGCACAAGTATCAGGCAAAAGCATCAGGAACAAGAACCAGGCACAAGCATCAGGCACAAGCATAAGGCACAAGAATCAGGCACAAGCATTAGGCACAGGCATCAGGCACAAGCATCAGGCCCAAGAATCAGGCCCAAGTATCAGGCCCAAGCATAAGGCAAAAGCATCAGGCACAAGCATCGGGCACAAGCATCAGGCTCAAGCATCAGGCACAAGCATCAGGCACAATCATGAGGCACAAGCATCAGGAACAAGCATCAGGCACAAGAATCAGGCACAAGCGTCAGGCACAAGAATCAAGCACAAGCATCAGGCACAAGCATCACGCACAAGCATCAGGCACAAGCATCAGGAACAAGCATCAGGCACAAGAATCAGGCACAAGCGTCAGGCACAAGAATCAAGCACAAGCATCAGGCACAAGCATCACGCACAAGCATCAGGCACAAGAATCAGGCACAAGCATTAGGCACAAGGATCAGGTACAAGAATCAGGCACAAGCATCAGGCACAAGCATCAGGCACAAGCATCAGGCTCAAGCATCAGGCACAGGAATCAGGCACAAGCATCAGGTACAAGCCTCAGGCACGAGCATCAGGCACAACCATCAGGCACAAGCATCAAGCACAAGCATCAGGCACAAGCATCAGGCAAAAGAATCAGGCACACGCATCAGGCACAGGCATCAAGCACAGTCATCAGGCACAGGCATCAGGCACAAGCATAGGGCACAAACATCAGGCAGAAGCATCAGGAGCAAGTATCAGGCATAAGCATCAGGCACGAGCATCAAGCAGAAACATCAGGCGCAAGAATCAGGCATGAGCATCAGGCACAAGAATCAGGCACAAGCATCATGCACAACCATGAGGCACACGCATCAGGCGCAAACAGCAGGCGCAAGCATCAGGCACAAGCATCAGGTTCAAGCATCAGGCACAAGCATCAGGCAAAGGCATCACACACAAGCATCAGGCACAAGCAACAGGCACAAGCATCAGGGACAAGCATCAGGCAAAAGCATCAGGCACACACATCACACACAAAAATCAGGCGCAAGCATCAGGCACAAGCATCAGGAACAAGCATAAGGCACAAGCATCAGGCACAAGCATTAAGCACAAGCATCAGGCACAAGAATCAGTCACAAGTATCAGGCACAAGCATTAGGCACAAGCATCAGGCACAAGAATCAGGCCCAAGCATCAGGAACAAGCATCAGGCAGAGGAATCAGGCCCGAGCATCAGGCACAAGCATCAGGCACAAGCATCAGGCACAAGCATCAGGCACAAGCATCAGGAACAAGAATCAGGCACTAGCATCCGGAACAATTATCAGGCACAAGCATCAGGCACAAGCATCAGGCACATGCATCAGGCACAAGCATCAGGAACAAGCATCAGGCACAAGCATCAGGCACAAGCATCAGGCACAAGAATCAGGGCCAAGCATCAGGAACAAGCATCAGGCAGATGAATCAGGCCCAAGCATCAGGCACAAGAATCAGGCACAAGTATCAGGCACAAGCATTAGGCACAAGCATCAGGCACAAGAATCAGGGCCAAGCATCAGGAACAAGCATCAGGCAGATGAATCAGGCCCAAGCATCAGGCACAAGAATCAGGCACAAGTATCAGGCACAAGCATTAGGCACAAGCATCAGGCACAAGAATCAGGGCCAAGCATCAGGAACAAGCATCAGGCAGATGAATCAGGCCCAAGCATCAGGCACAAGAATCAGGCACAAGTATCAGGCACAAGCATTAGGCACAAGCATCAGGCACAAGAATCAGGGCCAAGCATCAGGAACAAGCATCAGGCAGATGAATCAGGCCCAAGCATCAGGCACAAGAATCAGGCACAAGTATCAGGCACAAGCATTAGGCACAAGCATCAGGCACAAGAATCAGGGCCAAGCATCAGGAACAAGCATCAGGCAGATGAATCAGGCCCAAGCATCAGGCACAAGAATCAGGCACAAGTATCAGGCACAAGCATTAGGCACAAGCATCAGGCACAAGAATCAGGGCCAAGCATCAGGAACAAGCATCAGGCAGATGAATCAGGCCCAAGCATCAGGCACAAGAATCAGGCACAAGTATCAGGCACAAGCATTAGGCACAAGCATCAGGCACAAGCATCAGGCACAAGCATCAGGCACAAGCATCAGGCACAAGCATCAGGCACAAGCATCAGGCACAAGCATAAGGCACAAGCATCAGGCACGATGATCAGGTCCAAATATCAGGTACAAGAATCAGACACAAGCATCAGCCACAAGCATCAGGCACATGCAGCATGCACAAGCATCAGGCACAAGAATCAGGCACAAGCATAAGGCACAAGCATCAGGCACAAGCATTAGGCACAAGCATCGGGCACAAGCATCGGGCACAAGCATCAGGCACAAGCATCAAGAACAAGCATCAGGCACAAGCATCGGGCACTAGCATCAGGCACAAGCATCGGGCAAAAGCATCATGCACAAGCATCAGGCACAAGCATCGGGAACAAGCATCAGGCGGAAGGATCAGGCACTAGCATCAGGAACAAGCATCAGGCAAAAGCATCAGGCACAAGGATCAGGCACAAGCATCAGGCATGAGCATCAGGCAAAAGCATCAGGCACATGCATCACGCACAAGCATCAGGCACAAGAATCAAGCACAAGCATCAGGCACAAGCATCAGGCACAAGCATCAGGCACAAGCATCAGGCACAAGCATCAGGCACAAGCATCAGGCACAAGAATCATGAAAAAGCATCAGGCACAAGGAACAGGCGCAAGCGTCACGCACACGCATCGGGCAAAAGCATCAGGCACGAGCATCAGGCACAAGCATCAGGCACAGGCATCAGGCACAAGCATAGGCTACAAACATCAGGCGTGATCCTAAGCAACAAGTATCATTCATAAGCATCAGGCACGAGCATCAGGCACGAGCATCAGGCACAAGCATCAGGCACAGGCATCAGGCACAAGCATAGGCTACAAACATCAGGCGTGATCCTAAGCAACAAGTATCATTCATAAGCATCAGGCACGAGCATCAGGCACGAGCATCAGGCACAAGCATCAGGCACAGGCATCAGGCACAAGCATAGGCTACAAACATCAGGCGTGATCCTAAGCAACAAGTATCATTCATAAGCATCAGGCACGAGCATCAGGCACGAGCATCAGGCACAAGCATCAGGCACAGGCATCAGGCACAAGCATAGGCTACAAACATCAGGCGTGATCCTAAGCAACAAGTATCATTCATAAGCATCAGGCACGAGCATCAGGCACGAGCATCAGGCACAAGCATCAGGCACAGGCATCAGGCACAAGCATAGGCTACAAACATCAGGCGTGATCCTAAGCAACAAGTATCATTCATAAGCATCAGGCAC
Organism: Penium margaritaceum; assembly: GCA_023375785.1. Classification (NCBI taxonomy): domain Eukaryota; kingdom Viridiplantae; phylum Streptophyta; class Zygnematophyceae; order Desmidiales; family Peniaceae; genus Penium; species Penium margaritaceum. Next base: position 7,029 of record SZWC01024681.1, on the reverse strand, counting down.
GAGCATCAGGCACGAGCATCAGGCACAAGCATCAGGCACAGGCATCAGGCACAAGCATAGGCTACAAACATCAGGCGTGATCCTAAGCAACAAGTATCATTCATAAGCATCAGGCACGAGCATCAGGCACGAGCATCAGGCACAAGCATCAGGCACAGGCATCAGGCACAAGCATAGGCTACAAACATCAGGCGTGATCCTAAGCAACAAGTATCATTCATAAGCATCAGGCACGAGCATCAGGCACGAGCATCAGGCACAAGCATCAGGCACAGGCATCAGGCACAAGCATAGGCTACAAACATCAGGCGTGATCCTAAGCAACAAGTATCATTCATAAGCATCAGGCACGAGCATCAGGCACGAGCATCAGGCACAAGCATCAGGCACAGGCATCAGGCACAAGCATAGGCTACAAACATCAGGCGTGATCCTAAGCAACAAGTATCATTCATAAGCATCAGGCACGAGCATCAGGCACGAGCATCAGGCACAAGCATCAGGCACAGGCATCAGGCACAAGCATAGGCTACAAACATCAGGCGTGATCCTAAGCAACAAGTATCATTCATAAGCATCAGGCACGAGCATCAGGCACGAGCATCAGGCACAAGCATCAGGCACAGGCATCAGGCACAAGCATAGGCTACAAACATCAGGCGTGATCCTAAGCAACAAGTATCATTCATAAGCATCAGGCACGAGCATCAGGCACGAGCATCAGGCACAAGCATCAGGCACAGGCATCAGGCACAAGCATAGGCTACAAACATCAGGCGTGATCCTAAGCAACAAGTATCATTCATAAGCATCAGGCACGAGCATCAGGCACGAGCATCAGGCACAAGCATCAGGCACAGGCATCAGGCACAAGCATAGGCTACAAACATCAGGCGTGATCCTAAGCAACAAGTATCATTCATAAGCATCAGGCACGAGCATCAGGCACGAGCATCAGGCACAAGCATCAGGCACAGGCATCAGGCACAAGCATAGGCTACAAACATCAGGCGTGATCCTAAGCAACAAGTATCATTCATAAGCATCAGGCACGAGCATCAGGCACGAGCATCAGGCACAAGCATCAGGCACAGGCATCAGGCACAAGCATAGGCTACAAACATCAGGCGTGATCCTAAGCAACAAGTATCATTCATAAGCATCAGGCACGAGCATCAGGCACGAGCATCAGGCACAAGCATCAGGCACAGGCATCAGGCACAAGCATAGGCTACAAACATCAGGCGTGATCCTAAGCAACAAGTATCATTCATAAGCATCAGGCACGAGCATCAGGCACGAGCATCAGGCACAAGCATCAGGCACAGGCATCAGGCACAAGCATAGGCTACAAACATCAGGCGTGATCCTAAGCAACAAGTATCATTCATAAGCATCAGGCACGAGCATCAGGCACGAGCATCAGGCACAAGCATCAGGCACAGGCATCAGGCACAAGCATAGGCTACAAACATCAGGCGTGATCCTAAGCAACAAGTATCATTCATAAGCATCAGGCACGAGCATCAGGCACGAGCATCAGGCACAAGCATCAGGCACAGGCATCAGGCACAAGCATAGGCTACAAACATCAGGCGTGATCCTAAGCAACAAGTATCATTCATAAGCATCAGGCACGAGCATCAGGCACGAGCATCAGGCACAAGCATCAGGCACAGGCATCAGGCACAAGCATAGGCTACAAACATCAGGCGTGATCCTAAGCAACAAGTATCATTCATAAGCATCAGGCACGAGCATCAGGCACGAGCATCAGGCACAAGCATCAGGCACAGGCATCAGGCACAAGCATAGGCTACAAACATCAGGCGTGATCCTAAGCAACAAGTATCATTCATAAGCATCAGGCACGAGCATCAGGCACGAGCATCAGGCACAAGCATCAGGCACAGGCATCAGGCACAAGCATAGGCTACAAACATCAGGCGTGATCCTAAGCAACAAGTATCATTCATAAGCATCAGGCACGAGCATCAGGCACGAGCATCAGGCACAAGCATCAGGCACAGGCATCAGGCACAAGCATAGGCTACAAACATCAGGCGTGATCCTAAGCAACAAGTATCATTCATAAGCATCAGGCACGAGCATCAGGCACGAGCATCAGGCACAAGCATCAGGCACAGGCATCAGGCACAAGCATAGGCTACAAACATCAGGCGTGATCCTAAGCAACAAGTATCATTCATAAGCATCAGGCACGAGCATCAGGCACGAGCATCAGGCACAAGCATCAGGCACAGGCATCAGGCACAAGCATAGGCTACAAACATCAGGCGTGATCCTAAGCAACAAGTATCATTCATAAGCATCAGGCACGAGCATCAGGCACGAGCATCAGGCACAAGCATCAGGCACAGGCATCAGGCACAAGCATAGGCTACAAACATCAGGCGTGATCCTAAGCAACAAGTATCATTCATAAGCATCAGGCACGAGCATCAGGCACGAGCATCAGGCACAAGCATCAGGCACAGGCATCAGGCACAAGCATAGGCTACAAACATCAGGCGTGATCCTAAGCAACAAGTATCATTCATAAGCATCAGGCACGAGCATCAGGCACGAGCATCAGGCACAAGCATCAGGCACAGGCATCAGGCACAAGCATAGGCTACAAACATCAGGCGTGATCCTAAGCAACAAGTATCATTCATAAGCATCAGGCACGAGCATCAGGCACGAGCATCAGGCACAAGCATCAGGCACAGGCATCAGGCACAAGCATAGGCTACAAACATCAGGCGTGATCCTAAGCAACAAGTATCATTCATAAGCATCAGGCACGAGCATCAGGCACGAGCATCAGGCACAAGCATCAGGCACAGGCATCAGGCACAAGCATAGGCTACAAACATCAGGCGTGATCCTAAGCAACAAGTATCATTCATAAGCATCAGGCACGAGCATCAGGCACGAGCATCAGGCACAAGCATCAGGCACAGGCATCAGGCACAAGCATAGGCTACAAACATCAGGCGTGATCCTAAGCAACAAGTATCATTCATAAGCATCAGGCACGAGCATCAGGCACGAGCATCAGGCACAAGCATCAGGCACAGGCATCAGGCACAAGCATAGGCTACAAACATCAGGCGTGATCCTAAGCAACAAGTATCATTCATAAGCATCAGGCACGAGCATCAGGCACGAGCATCAGGCACAAGCATCAGGCACAGGCATCAGGCACAAGCATAGGCTACAAACATCAGGCGTGATCCTAAGCAACAAGTATCATTCATAAGCATCAGGCACGAGCATCAGGCACGAGCATCAGGCACAAGCATCAGGCACAGGCATCAGGCACAAGCATCAGGCACAAGCATCACGCACAAGCGTTAGGCACAAGCATCACGCACAAGCATCAGGCACAAGCATCAGGCACAAGCTTCAGGCACAAGCATCAGGCGTAAGCATCAGGCACAAGCATCAGGCACAAGCACCAGGCACAAGCATCAGGCACAAGCATCAGGCATAAGCATCAGGCACAAGCATCAGGCACAAGCATCAGGCACAAGCATATGGTACACGCATCGAGACATGGTTAATCGAGGCCATTTCATACACTGGTTTTCTAGTGTGTCCCTTGAGTGTGCTTTCTCCGAAGGTAGTGCTTTGCACCAATCCCATACACATATTCCTCAGTGTATGGAAAGAGTGTACCTTTGTCCTATATGGAAAGAAAATGTTACTCTTAGGATGGACCTGGATGCGTGGGGCTAGTGTATGTGACAATTGCACTCATCATCCATACAAAAATACACTGAAAGTGCACTGAGTGCATTGTTTTCTCTCATTTCTCAATGCACTTCTTGAGGCACTAGTATTGAGTGCTTTCACCAAGTGTATTTTTTTCTGACATGGAGAGTAAATATTTCTTATAGGAGGGGGGCCAATGCGTGGGGCTAGTGTATGTGGCAAGTGCGCTCCTCATGCATACAAAAATACACTGATAACGCACTCAGTGTGCTTATTTGTCTCATGTGTCCAAGCACTCCTTGTCGTTTTGTCTTATGTGGCCAAAAAATTATCTTCTAGGGAAGGAACCCAGTGCGTGGGGCCAGTGTATGTGGAGAGTGCGCTCACTCATCATGTAAATGTACACCAAGAGCGCACTCAGTGCACCAATTTGTCTCTTGTGTCCAAGCGCACCACTCGCTTTGTCCTATATGACCAAATGATTCTCTTCTTAGAAAGGACCCCAGTGCGTGGGGCAAGTGTATGAGGCAAGTGCGCTCAGTCATCATACAAAAGTACACTAAGAGTGCACTTCGTGCGTTAATTTGTCTCATATGTACAATCACACCTTGAATTCTGTTTTATGTGGCCCATAAATTATTCTTTAGGAAGAACCTTGATGAGGAAAAAATTTAAGTTATGTTTCCTGTAACTGTTTGGGTTTGTATGCATTTAAATGGTCAACTATTGAGTGTTCGACATAATTACCTGTTATAAGAACAAACGTAAATTCTAATACTGATTCAGAAATTTCTTAGCAGCTTACAGTATGATTAATGTGTTTTTTGCAGCCACTTACAGGTGATTTCTTATTTCCGACGTAAAGATGTCCAGTTACTCACTTTGTGATATTCCTGTAGTCAAAGTCAAATATAAGCTACGGCTCCCGTTCCTTTATTTTGCTATCTGGCTCGTCCGTCTGAGACGTCCAGTAGATCGCTCTGAACAGATTTTCATCTTTACTCGACGGCCTTCTACATGCCGATGACAGTTTAATGTCATTCTTCGCCGACATTTCTGTCATGGCCGGCGGTTCCTTGACTGACTCTTCGCTTCACTCCTCAGAGGATGGTCCAGATATGGCCCCAGTGTACAGGGTTAGTGCATGTGGTGAGTGCGCTCAAAAAGAGTGTGAAAGTGCATTTATCACGCACTCAGTGTGTGCAAGCCTCGTTCCAAAATGGCTGTACCGTGACAAATAATCTTGCCTTTCATAGTGCAAACCATCGATATTTGCAACCTGAACTCGACGTCGGGATACCGAAAACCTAGTTGCACCAAGGTTTGCAAATTGCCCTGGAAAATGCAATTAACGGTACTGTTCTTTGGCTTATTGCCTATCCTTTGCGGTATTTCTATCAAACTTTTGTGAAATTCAAAAGTTCGAAACATGATCTCATCTATCAACGACCTCCAATGGAAAGAAACCTCAAATCAAGTTCTGCATCGAAGTGGAAACAATGCCACGATGTTCTTGATCTCACGGAAAAGGCGAATATCTCTCTTAAACATTTCTCTCCGGTTGAGGAATTGTTTAAGAATGCATTCAATAATAATTGATACATATTGGAAGATGTCACTGGTTTAAATGTTCCGGCATCACTCATCGCTAATGACGAAAGACAAAAAATATTGACCAGATGTTACAAAACGGCTCCCCAGCGCATGTAGTTCACTGCCTCGATCGGAACATCCGCTGCTCTCCGAAAACGACAAAGAAATTCACGTGCAGGATCTTTTGGTCATCCAAGCGAGGTGTTAGACTTTGCAAACCCGAGAACTCTGTCGATTGCTATCGCAAAATTTCCTCTGTTGATTAGGGATGAAAACCATAAAGCATGGCACACTGAGTGTGTGATAAGTGCACTTTATCACACAAAGTAATCGCACTGATCCATATACACTACGCCTCGCATTTGGGGGTCTTAGCAACGGGACGAGTACCCCCTCGGCATTCCAACGGTGATCGGGTCAGCGACACGACCTCATACCCAGCTTTCTACGCGCGAATATTGATGGCCGTCAATCTCTGACTCGAGACGAGGACCTGGTGGTCACTCGTTCAGATAGCATTTAAGATGTGCTGCAGACCGCAAAGCAAGGATAACACGTCTCGGTGTGGTAACTAACAAGTATTGTTCTAGGTTTCGAGTCAAAGGGCCTTCAATTCAAATGTATCAAGATCGTTAAAGATTTGTACTAGTAAAGGTAATCTAACAAATACTGTATTAAATACAAATGTGCTGAAAAAACAAAAGAGTGATTACACGAAGACTAAATACTATAGTAAGAGTTTGGGAGTTTCAAGCAAAGAAGACATAAATGGAGGAAGATATATATATATACACATATAAAGAGAGAGAGAGAGAGAGAGAGAGAGAGAGAGAGAGAGAGAGAGAGGGAGAGAGAGAGAGAGGGAGATGGATAGAGAGAGAGATAGAGAGATAGAGAGATAGAGAGAGAGAGAGAGATAGAGAGAGAGAGAGAGAGAGATTGAAAAAGGAATAAAAACAGAGGGGGTCGGTTACAGATATTGAGATAGGGAAGGATATAGAGGCAGGTGGGGAGGGAGATAGAGATAGAGAGAATGGGAGAGAAAGAGGGGGGGGGTGAGGAAGGAAAAGACATTAATTGGTAGAGTAAAGGATAAAGATAAATATAGTCAGATAGACAAAGAGATAAAGAGAGGAAGAGAGGTAGAAGAGAGGAGGAAGGAGAAGGATAGAGAGGTGTAGAGAAATAGAGAGGGATACATGTAGTTTGAGAAGGAATGAGAGTAGAAAAGTTACACAAAAAAATGAGATTACACAATTTGTGTGAACTGATTTCAGAGTGCATGGTGTTAGTGCGTGGTATTCGGATGCACTAGGGGAGTGCACTAGAAATTCAGTGAATGATTTCCCCACCATTGGGCATATATGCGCTTGCATATATGCCCAATGGCATCCGGTACAGGCATCAGGCACAAGCATCAGGCCCAAGCATCGGGTACAAGCATCAGGCACAAGCATCAGGCACAAGCATCAAGCACATGCAGCAGGCACAAGCATCAGGCAAGCATCAGGCACAAGCATCAGGCAAAATCATCAGGCACAAGAATCAGGCACAAGCATCAGGAACAAGCATCAGGCCTAAGCATCAGACACAAGCATCAGGCACAAGCATCAGGCACAAGCATCAGGCACAAGCATCAGGTACATGCATCGGGCACAAGCATCAGACACAAGCATTGGGAAGAAGCATCAGGCACAAGAATCAGGCACAAGCATC
>SZWC01024680.1:0-22589 GCA_023375785.1 Penium margaritaceum | reverse complement strand
ACATTGGTGTATACAACTATCATCCACATTTTCAAGTGAATGGGGGGAGTGCAAGGGGGGAGAGGGTCTATATATTAAGTGTATGTGGTGATAATCAATAGATGCAAACTATTGTATAATTTAATGATTCATATGTGCAATTGAATGTAGAACGGGGAAGGTTATATGTGTTGAGTGTATGGGAGGAGTGTACGTGGACATGGGTGCTAAATTTTCAGTTGTGTATGATTCTGTGATATAGATGGCAAGTAAACTTTGAAGTAAGGGGAAGTGAAAGGATGTATGAGGGGATTGTATTTGGTGAGTTTATGGGAGGAGTGTATGGGTTGATGGGTGTAAAACGTAAAATCGTGTATGTTCTTGTGATTAAGATGTGCACGTAAACATTAGGGGACTGGGGGGGTTGTATGTGGTGAGTGTATTGGAGGTGATATTCAATTAATGTGGTTTTAATGAAGTTTTATTTCTATGTATGTGGGATATTTGTATGTTCTGGATGTTGTCACGCAGAGTATGTGGGATATGTCTATTTTGAAGAACTCACCTTCCTGAATGGTATACGATGTATAATGGAAAATGAGTGTATATTGGGAGGATTATTGGTCATAAATGGTGTAGTTGAATGGTCTTGTCTTTGTTAAATCTATGACAAGCTCGATCACCCGGCATGAGAAAGATTATGTGTGCATGAGAAATAACAAATTGGGATAATACAAAACATGGAGAATGGTGTGACAAAATAAACATCCACATCCTACAAAAAAAAGAAAAAAAATATGGGGAATCTTCAAGAATCTTCTTACTCCGTCTTCCCCTACCCATCACCTCTCTTTCGACCTTCCTCCCATCCTCAATCCTGTCTTCTTGTTAGATGCGAGTCCAACCGCATGTTCGTCTGTCTGCCTATCCGTCCATCCACCTATTCTGCCTTCTTTATGTCTACTATCTATCTTTCAATTTGTCAATCCCTCCCTCTCTCACTCGCTCTCTTCCCCCCTCCGTCTCCCTTGAAATTTTCCTCCCCCTCTCCCCCTCTCCCTTGCTTCCTTCCTCTTGTAATTCCCGTCCCCTCTCCCTCATTTCCATCCTCTCCTCTCCCCTGCATCCATCTATCCACCCACCCTTTGTCTCTTGTCCCTCCCCCTTTTGCGCTCCTCCTCCCTCCCTCCCTCGCTATCATTCCTCCTCCCTCTCCCTTTATCCTACCTTCCCCCCTCACTCTCTCCTTACTTCCGTGCTCCTCCTTTGATTCTTCTTCCCCCTCAATCCTCTATCTCCTCCTATCTGTCCCTCCTCTCTCCCTTCCTCCCACCCTCCCTTTCCTCCCTCCCTCTCTTCCCTCATCCTTTCCACCCCTCCTTCTCTCCTCTCCTTCCTCCCTCCCCCTCAGACCCCCCCTCTCCATCACCTCCTCACATTCGTGCTACCTTGCACTCTTTTCTTTCTCCCTCTCTCTTTACCTATCTGTCTCTCTCTCCCTCGCTCATTCCTTCTCCCACCCTCCTCCTTCCCTTCCCTCCTCCTATCCTTTACTTGTTCTTTCTCCCTTCTTCCAAATTTTACTCCCTTCTATCTCCTTGCCTTCCCCTTACCTCTCTCCACAACCCTCTCTCTCTCTCCACCTTGATCCCCCCCCCAAAACCCGCTCCCCCATTGCCTCTCTTCATCTCTCCCTTGCTTGTGCCCTCTTTCCCTCTTTAATACTCCTTCTCCCTCCTCTCTATCCCTCCCTCTCCTCCCCTCTCTTTCTCTTTCTCTATGCCCCTTCTCCCCCTCTGCCATGTTGCCCACCCCTCCTCTCTCTCCCTCCCTCTCTTCTTGTTTCTCCATCTCTCTCTCCATACCTACCCCCCAACCTCCGCCTTCATCCCTCTCATCCACCCTTTTTCTCTCATTCTTCCTCCATCCCTTCTGTCCATCTCTCCTATCTTTGTCACTTCCACCTTCCTTCCTTTCCTTTGCTCGCCCATCCCACCATCCCTCCCTTTACCTATCTGGTTTTATTTTTTGTCTGTGCCTCCATCCCTCTTGACTATCCTCCCATCCCTTTGTCCGACCCTCCCTCCCTTCCCCCCTCCATCCATCTCCCTACCCACCCATCCTCTCTCTCTCTCTCTCTCTCTCCTTATCTCCTGCTTTTTTATCTCTCCCTCTCCCTCTCTCTTTCTCCCTCTATCCTTATTTTACCTTTCTCTATCCATCTCTCTCTTTCAATCTCTCTCTCTCTCTCTCACCCTCTTTATTTCCCTTTCTTCCCTCTCTTTCACACCCTTTGTATTTTCCCCTTCCTCCTCATCAGCTCTCTACCATGCAACCCCGTCAACCCTACATTTCTTTATCTCGTCCACTCCTCATCCTCTTCCTCCCGTCCCTCTCTTTTTGGCTAGGGAGCCATCTTTTTCCCTCTTTCTCACTATAAAAAAATCTCTCTCTATCTCTCTCTCTCTCTATCTATTGTTGTCTCTTTTCCCCCCTCCCCCTCATCTTTGTTTCTCAATGTGTCTCTCTTTCTTCTTTTCTATCTTTCTCTCTCTCTCTCTCTCTCTCTCTCTCCTTCCCTCTATCATCTATTCCCTCCTCCTTCAAACCATCCCCCTCATTCTATCCCCCAAACCCTTTTTTCCTTGATCCCAGTCCACCCTCTCCCTCCTTCTTCCCACCTTCTTGTCTCCTTTCAACTCTTCCACCTCTCTTCCCTCTCTTAGTACTAGGCTCCCCTGCCTCCCTCTCTCCATCCTTCCCGTCAAGCTTCTCTCCCTCATCTCCCCCCCCTCTTTCTCTCAATATTCATATATATATCTCTCTCCCCCCTCAATGATGTCCTCCTACACCTATCTTCTCCCATCGCTCCCCTTCTACCTGTCCTTCCCTCCCCCATCCATTCATCTTCACATTCTTTCATTGTCCTTCCCTTTCCTCCCTCCTCAACGTATTCTTTTTCCTGGTCTTTTCACTGATCCATCTCTCTTTGCCTGTGCTTGTGGCTCTTATATGTCTTCGTCTAGACCTCCTCCTCCTTGCCTGTTCTTTTATTCTGACGCTTCCGGGCACACTAATATGCAAAGTCCATGTCTTCCTCCTCTGGTGGTTCCTCGCAATCTTTGTCAAGTTGCCCTTGTGTCCTTGTCTTGTCATATTCTCCTCACATGCTTTCAATCCTTTGCTGTGTAGTCGACCAGCTTGGCTATGCTTCATGCTCCGTCTTCTTCTCCATTATGACTCGTGGTTGTCCAGATCCATACTCACTTCCTCCATTCTACCTCCTTGCCTCCTTGTTCTTGCTAATTTTATGCTGCTACTTCCCATCGTCTCCTAAATTCCCACGTTGTTATCTCCTCCACTCATGTCACTTCCTCCTCTCAATGTTGCACCTCCTACTTGCTTTCTCTCGACCTTGTCCTGCCAAACCAACATTGCATCTGCTCTTCCTTTTCTCTCTCTAGCCCTTTCCACTCCCTCACCCAAATCCATTTTCCACTCTCCTCAGCCTTCCCCCTCGTCAGTAAAATTCCTCTTCTCCTCTGCCACTCCCTCCTATCTCCCCTTGGCTGAGCATGTTGATGTCCGCTCTTCCTTCCCCCCCTCTCCCCCTCTATAGCACCTACTTTTCCCCTTGCTCTCCCTTCTCCCAGTCTCACCATTTGCCCCTTATAACTTCTCTTATCTCCTTCTTCTCCTTCCCGCAACATTTCAGAAATGTGTTTTCTCCCACCGTCCCCGCCCTCTCCTCTCTCTCCATCTTCCCTCGTTCCTCCTCTTCACTCCCCATCTTTCTTGTGTTCAAGCATATGCTTGGAAACTTTGTTGTTAATCCCTTCCTCCTTCCGAGTTTGCCAACACTTTGTTCGCCTCCCCATTGGTTGAAGGTGTGTCTCAAGCCATTCCTCCCCCTCTATACTCTGACTATCATCATCAGCTGATCACTATCGTGCAATAATTTTCTACCCTAATAGTCGTCTATGAACTCACATATGCCCCCACCTCCACTCTGTCACTTGAAGCTTTCCATGTTGTTTTAGCGGACACTACAGAGTGGCTACGTACTACAATCAAGCTGCGTGTATCCTAAACCCTCTATGTCATATATCTCCATGAGGCCTCCACATCCTCATCGTGTATTCTTGATGCATTTCTTCAGTAGTGGCCAGGCCCACCATTGTGTGTGAACTGCATCTTGCACTTTGCTTGCTTTCCTTTACCTTCATCTGTCGTCTTCTAATAGCAAGACCAACTATGATGTGGGAGGCATGGCATCTTGACGCTCATGCTATCATACTCAATTAGACTTATTCTAAGGAAGTTGTTATGGGTCATTTGTGCAACATAGGTCACTTGTGGAAATCATCATCATCATCATCATTATCTTGCAAATCCTTGTTAAGTGTTGAGCAATGGGTTGGAGAAATTCCCTTTGGGTAGGATTTGTATTGATTCTTATGTTTCATGGAGGGACCCACCTATATGTTTGATCCATAATGTTTAACCCTTCTATTCTATTCCTACTGGCATGTTGAAGAAGGAAAATGGTAAGACCTACCCATGTGTGCGAGCCAAGGTAGGATTTCCTTCCATCACTCATTTGTGGTATCAGGTTTAAGCTGAGAAATATCTCCTAAGCAACGTACTTCATTCATGGAAGCTGCCTAGGTGGCTCATCAAATTATTCTCTGGCCAACGGGTGGATCCAAGTATCGCTTAGGTAGCAGATACACGGTTAGAAGTGAATTATTCTCTGGTCATGTAATGCTATCTTCCTTGGCGCAGGCCGGATGGACGACTATAGTTGGTGACATTAAGGCCTAACTTTACTAACGTTTTAATCTAAACATCTCTAAATCATGGACTTCGTTCCATCCACATTTCTCCCTCGTACATCCGCTCTGAATACTTTTCTGTCCAAGAAATAATTCATATAAGCAATTTTTATATAAAGCTAGAATTTGAAGGCAAATTATCTCTGGTACACCTCCTTTAAAGGAAAAAGGAATGGGACTATCACATTGTTTTTATATTTTTGAATGAAAAAACTATTGAAATGTCATAGATGAGAAGGTAAGAAGGCCAATAATAAGCAATGTTATGTAGTAATGTCTACATGATTTCTAACAATATATTTTAAATAATTTATCTCTCATTAGAGGACATCTCAAGTTCTTATTAGAAACATTTTACTACACTCCATTATTTCGTTCAACATTGCAGAAATGTATTCATATGAGTTTTGAAAGGACTAAATGGTCTAATTTATAGTGTAACAAAAATATATGTATTGCCTCCATAATGTTGGCTAAACCAACAAAATGAAGTGGCGTGTATAATTGTTTGATCATGTGGGTAACGATGATATAAGAATGCATATGTAAAGGTAAATATTTGAAAATTGATTGAGTTTTCACAACATGAAGAATTAATTCTAATCAATCAATGAAAGGACTTGAATCCCTATTAAGCATGATTTGTATTAGTTATAAACACGTTCCTTTGAACTTCATGTAAGTAAATTAATAGATTTCATCGTTTAAGATAATGAAAAGGGTGAAATAAATCCTCTTAAGGTATTTTTGGGACAATATTGCATATTTTATGAGTACTTAAGATTATTTAAGTTGGACACATCATATTTGTTAAGAATCATTCCCGTATTTTTTTTACATTATGGAATATACAGATACAAAAAACTTCAACTTGAAGAACAAGTACCCTCTTTTTTAGGGTGAATGATATGAAAAAGTTGTGAAGATTAGAAAAATATAATGACACAAGCACATGATAGTGAATCTCCATAGTTTATTGGAACACATCAATTATGGCGACTAAATCATGCTATATAGATTGAGATCAGGGCAAACGTATTATGATTCACCCATTCGATTTATTGGAAAACACATTATATGATTCTTTATACACAGCATAGATGAAAACATCATCCACAGCATGACACATTGTTTCTTCCATTTAACATGATAAAATTGCATTCAATGGAAAGTTTTTTCTTTCTGAAGGTATTGAACATTTGATTGAAAGCAAATAAACAAGGAGGCCATAAGTGCAACATTGGTTGCATCATGATTGAAGGGCGTAGCTTCTTGAGTGACAACCAATGGTGCGTATGTTGTTTCTGGCTATAAAACATTTGATGAAAATGTGGAATTCTCAAGTGTTGGTGCCTCTCAATAGCCTCAAAGGAAAGAGTTAATAAATATAGAGTAATTGCATCATGAGTTAAAAAGTTATGCTATCATTTTAAGATATGCATTGCATTCTGGGGTAGGAAATCATACATCAAATTTAGACATAATTGCCATACAATTTGAGTGCCACGTCGAACAAGATAACATGTTCCCATAAATTTGCTTACTTCCTCATGCATGAAAAACTATGATCTCCTCTTTTATCTCTTCTTTGCTATGTTGATGTTGGGATTAGAGTGTGGCACTTAAGGTACATTACTTCTTTGTTTACGATGTAATTTGATCTTTTTAGTTGACATTTGAAAGGCTAGGCATGGTGATTAAAATAATCATCAAAACTTGTGTTCAAAGAAAAGTGTATGGGTGGCTTTGTGCTTGTTTGCAAGGGAATCAACATCTTCACCTCATAAAAATGATTTGGAGTTTAAACGTATTGTGGATTGGTAAGGAATTGAATGTAAGGATTTTAGTATATGTAATTAAGAGAACATGAAATCTTTATCATCACCATTAATAAACAAGAAAGAAAAATTTAATGTAATAGTGTTTTGTGAAAATCATTTTAACACAATCATGGTCTCAACTTTAACTTCATAATTCACTATAAATAATTATTTTCTGCATACATTTTTCAATGTTTACTAGTGCATCCATGAGAGCTAAGGCTGCATTATCTAAACTTTTCATCAAACAACACATGAAAAGGTAATTTATGGAATGCTAGCCATAATGTTCCTTATATTCAGTTTTAGTTACTTTTCTAAAATTCCCATGGTATACCACTTTGATGCAAGTTAAAAATCAAAAGCACAAGAACGTGTTTGAGATAAACACTCCATGGATCACGCTCTTCTTACATATTTTCGAATGTTCAAAACCTCATCACCCATGCATTAAGGTTATATTGTTATATTTTGGTAAAAATATTAGTTAAAAGTACTTTAAAGGAGAGCCCTATGTGAAAATCAGTTACAATTCGAGGAAAAGATTACTTTTGGGTGAATATGAATAAATCAAATAATATAATTATATTCTACTAAAACATCATTGGTGTTTTCACAAATGTTACTGAATTTGATGCTTTTACGAATTAAAGGATCCTTTGGAAATTTTATTATCAATTCAAGTAAATTAAGGAATTTATAAGATATATTTCGGGGTATATTCAGAATTATTGTTGTTGAATAATACTTTTTATTTTATGGAACACTTTATTCACCACAAAATATAAAATCATCTTTTATTTTATTTGAAATAAGTTGAAAACTAGCATGGTTTTCATTCATCTATCATGCTTTTAATTTTATGAAGGTTGGTTCCTTCTTCTATTTGAAATTTGTTTTGAAAATCCTTCAATAATTTCATATTAATGAACAACATGAATCCCTTTCTAGTTATGGAGGGTTTTTGGGGCATATGCTATCGTTCTGACAAGTTAACTACTGGCTACACATGGTGTTGGCATGGGTGGAAATCATTGAATCACCACTATATTTGTCGATCAATTCCCACGTCTATTATAGGCAGGACATTTGTTTACCTCCTTGTGAAGCCAGGTTACTTTCTCTTGATCGAACAAGACTGAGTTAGATGTATCTCACATTTCCACCTACCTTTACTCTCTTCAAAATTAAATCACAACAAAATTCAAATCATATTAATTCCTTTTTCACTTCCAACCCTCCCAACTATGTCACCCCTGCTCTAGCTTCTCCCCCCTTCCTTTTTCCCTCGTTATTTTCACTTTTGTGTCCCTTTTAGCTTCCCCCTCTCGCTTCCATCCGCCCCTCCTCTCACAAATCTCTTCTCCCTTCTTCCTCCTTCCCTTGCCTACACCAATCAATCCTTCACAATCCCAATGTCCTTCTCTATTTCCCTTTTCCTTGTTGCATAACGTTTCCTCCTTTTCTCTCTCCCTCCATCCCCTTTCCCTCCCATGTCACATTCTCTTTCACAGATGCTCATTCCTCCATTGCTTGCATGCTTATGTTCCATACTTCTCTTAAGTCATAACTGCCACCCTTCCTATTTCACCCAATGTTTCCCTCCCTTCCTAATAATTCCTCCTCCTCCACTTCCCTCCCTTGAACATCCTCTCCTCCCCTATCTCTTTTCTTCTCTTGTTTTTCACCTTGCTTCTAACCCTCCCCCATTTTTGTATCTTTGTGCACCTCCTTCCTTTTGTCAAGTTCCCACCCCTTATCCTTATATTTCGTTATCCCCTTATCCCCTTCCTCTGTACCTTGATTTTGGAAACCCTTCTTCCTCTGATTAGCTCCTCTCCCCTCCCTCTAACCCTCCATTCCACTCCATTTTTATGTTTTTCTCTCTTCCTGTTTTCTAGCACCCCCCTTCTTCTTGGATGTTTCATTCCCTATTCCCCTTTCCCTTGTTCTTTGCCTCCCCTCTCCTTTCTCCTTCTACCTTGTCTTCCCTCCTCACTCTCCATTGTGATTTAATCACCCATCCTCCCGTTTTACATTGATCCCTTCCCCTCTTCTCAGTTTTATTCTAGCCTGAACTTTTCTTTCTCCCTCATTACCATTCCTCCTCTTTCTCAATTGGATTCCCTATATACCTGTCTCCCTCTTACTCCTCTAGTCCTCTTTTTTTAATCCAATTTTCTCTTCTTCTCTTTCTCTTTATTCAGCCCCCCTCCTTCAGGCCCTCATTCCCTCTCTCACACTCTTTTCTCCATTAACATCCTCCCTTTCACCTTATAAAAGTGGATACAATGCTCCCTTCACCTCTCTCCCATAATCCTTTCATACCATTTCCCATTTCCCTTGATTTCTCTCCTTGTGCCCTCTCTCCTTCACTCCTTCCATCCCTTCCTTTCCACCCTTTTTATTACCCCTCCTCTCATTCCCCCCTCTTCTCTTTTTCCATGTTCTCTTCTATCTATCTCTCAATCCAATCCTCCTAGTTCCTGTCCTCCCCTGGTCCCTTCCTACCTCCTCCATCTCATGCCCATCTTGCCCTCATTTCCTCTTTTTATGTACTTCTCTATCCCTTTCTCTTTCACCTTGGCCTCATTTTCATCCCCATTATCTGCTAAATCACTACATTAATGGCCGCAATATTGTTCATCATTGCCCAAACCTTCATTGACATCATCATTGTGTGATTTTATGTCATCACCAATTTCATCATGGTCAGCTCCCATATTTTCCCTTTTGTCATCATTGTTAGAATAATTGCCTTTATCATCATCTTCATTAATTTTTATAATTTTTGTTGCTTATGAATTTTGACTCTTACGGTTACCATGTGCAATGGCCTTTTTCCATATTCATTATCACTGGCACTGCCACCACCACCACCACCACCACGATCATCATCATCGTCATCATCACCATATTCATCATCATCACCATGATCATCATCATCATCATCATTCTCATGATCATAATCACCATCATCATCGTTAGCATATGCTCCTTCCTTTGCTCTACTTAACAAGAATTTTGTGGTTTTTTCTTCAAGAACGATGAGACCCATATGTGAAAGCCTCTTCCTATGTAGTTTTAGGCTTATAATTATGCTTCTTCATCCCCAAATCCCCTTTTCCCCCTTATCCTCTCACTCTTTCCCCCCTTCTGTCTCTCCTCAATACAGGTTCATCTATTTCCTCTCAGTTGCCATCCCTTTATTCTTCAATCCCTCCCTTTATCCTACTCCCCTTCCTCTCACAACCACCATCCTTCCCGGCATCTCTTCCTTGATTCCATCTCCCCACCCTTTCTCCTTCCTTCATCACCATCCTCCTTCATCTCACTCTTTCATTCCCGCTCTTGTATCTCCCTTCCCTTCCTTTGTTTATCCCTTTATTACAACCTTACACATAATCAATATTTATTCTTTCATATTTCCCTTCCCCTTCTTCTCTCCCTCTATCCCTTCCCTCATTTGTCCCTTCCTCAAAATGCATCATTTTCCAATGCCCTTATGCCCTCCCCCTTTGCCTTAATCCCATACTCCTTGCTCACTCCAACTCTTGCGCTTGCTTTCCTATCCTTCTCTTCCCCTTCCTCTTTCTCAATGATATATCCTTCTTTTTTCATCCTTTTCCACATTCCCCCCTCTCTCCCTCACTCAAAGTATGTAATATACAAGTTATATCTCTATATGTGACTTTGTTTTTATCTCTTGCTCTTCTTCTACCCTCCTATTTGTCTCTATTTTCAATTTTCTCTCTCGTTATGTTGTATAATTATCTTCCTAGTGAATTTAATAATTACCATCATCATCCTTGTCATCAACATCACCCTTGTTATCCACATGTTTCTGAACATTCCTATCATCATTATCTTTACAATATCCATTATCATCATCATTCTTTCACACATTTCCATCATCATCCTTATCATAATTACTTATGTTATCATTGATGTCACCATCATGATCCACATTGCATAACCTCTTCATTTTTTACCATGGTCTCTCACCATTCCTAACAATTATGGTGCCTTCATAGTTTGTTCACTATGATAATATTTAGATCCTTCACCCTTCGTAGTAAGGAGACCCACAATCACGTGTGAGCCACATGAATGTTTCCCGCGCTTGACTGATATTTTCTTATGTGGTTTTAGAAAATTGTAGCTGTGACATGCTAAGGCCCCCACACAAAATCCTTTTCAAGAGCAGATGAATATGACCTTTGAGACTCGTTACTAGGTGGAAGCCATTCTCTACATCTTTTTCTCTCTCCCCAATCTTTCACTATCTATCTCTTCCCTTATCTCTCTCCTTCTCTATCTCTCTGTCTCTCTCTCTCTGTCTTTCTCTCTATCTCTCTCTCCCCTTCTTAGATGTTTCAATTTTACCATGTTCCATGTCATTTTTTGATGCCTTCTAATCCTTGAATATCTTCCACACTCTCTTGCTCCCAATCTTTACCCCTTATGCATCATCATACCTTCTTCTCACCGTCATGGCTTCTTAAAACTTTCCCTTACCCCTATTTGTTCCCTCACCTCCTCCTCATCTTCTCTCTATTCCCTTACCCCTCTTTATTCCCTCACCCTCTCTCTATCTCTCTCTCTTCTTCTTGACAATTTCCATTACCCTTCTTTATTCCCTCTGTATGTAATTCATTCTCCCATTATTCATAAAATCTCTTCAATTCATCATGAATGCCACATATGATGTTCCTATTCCATGAAAACGACCCCTTCATTGTGTTACTTATGCTATACCATTGTTATTGAGAATACGTTTGTTCCTTTCTAGCTTTGGAACCCACCATGTGTGAGAGATGAGTGCAATCTATGTTTTCCTATGCGTAAATATTTTTCTTACTAGATTATTTTAAAAAATGAAGATATCATCCATCACAAGACCTGTGCATTGTACGAGAGCTATGGCATTTATTTTAGACAATACATGCATTAATGATGAAAATTGCAAGCTCAAAAATCAAAGTGGTCAGAACCATGTTCTTATTTGGGTATCTCATTTGTTTTTTTTTGTTTTTAAGAGGGTTCACGAAGAAAAGATGAAGAAAAGACCATGCCTAGTGTGGAAGAAATACCAATTCCCCACACTTACACTATCATGTTAAACTAGCTGAAATATCCAGTGGTTGTGTTGGGTACTGCTGTTTTAATTTTAGATAACGAATTGTTGGCACGATTTTGCTTCGCTCTACATATGGTTGTGGCTTATGTCAAGATAAAGAAATGGCAAATTTAGGTGTATGTGAATTCGTAGTTGCACTTTCCAATTGACAAGTGGACACATTCACTAGACACATGATTAACAATGCCATTATTAGACCATTGACAGGATATAGATTCGTTTTCTTGTTAAGGCTTGGTACATCTTTTTTCTAACATCCCGTTATTAAACATCTTTCATGATTCCATCTACCTTCCCTCTCTTAACTACATACTATTGTGGAACGGACTCGACATTGATCAAAATTTGAGGGTTCAAATAATTATATAGATAAAGTGAAGAACAAAATGTGGACATACCTACTTATCCGTTTTATAAATAACCTAATGGTTTATCTAATGACTCAATGTAGGTAGTGAAATAATTGTAGAGAAGTTGAAGTATGTGTTTATTTTAATTTATTGATTGTTCTGAATATTCGTAGTTAGGATATATTATTTGACTACTAAGCCTTGACTAGAAAGCAATTGGTGTGAAAGGAAAAACATATACAAAACATGGATTATACTGATTTCATCTAGTTCAACCCCATAAATTGTTATATTTTTTGGCGTGCACAAAGGGTAGTTGATGGGAAACAATAGGAATAGGATTCGTTCCTACTTTCTAGCACATTTGGATGACAAACGTTTTGTTTCACGAAGATCATGTGGGTTTTTTGGGGTGATGCTCGTTGTTTGGATGTTCCATTTATTTTATCATTGTTATTCATACTTAATGAATCACACCATAATGGATATTATAAAAGAGAAAAGAGGATTACTCATCATTTTTTTACTTTTGGGTTTTTTTATTTTGAGATTATATTGGATATTGAATTGAATTATTGAATGTGGGCGGACGAGCACCCCCACCGCCACTGCCACCGCCACCACCACCACTTCCACCAAGCGGAAGACAAACAGCAGAGGCATGAGCCGTCAAGGACAAGAGGAGGACGGGCAGGGCATCCGACTGAATGGGCTCACGTGGAGGAATGGCAGGCTGGGAGACCGCCTGGAAGGAGCGGAGCCCGTCCAGCAACTCTTGCTAGACTGCCCCAAGAGTCTAATACGCAACCTGGAGGGTGAGGACGAGGGGAAAGGTTGTGAGAGCACCGGCGAAGGCAGGACCAAAACCAGCGACGAGTGATGTGTAAAAAGCCTCATCAGACAAGGAGGCACCTGTTACGAGAAGCTCTCTCTACAGAAGATCCGTTCGGCCAAGGTAGGCACCCAAGGATCCTCAAGACGGCGGTGGATTGTTCGAAGATCGGTGAGGAGAGAGGTGGCGGAATGGAAGGAGTAAGAGGAGTAAAGAGCTAGGAGAGTAGTCAGGACCTCAAGAGGGAGAGCGAGAAGGGTTTCAGTTGGCGCGAACAGATCGAGCTTGCAGAGAGCGAAAGAAGGCACAAAGAAATAGAGAAGGTGGAAAGCAAGAGTGTTGTGATCAGGGTGAGCAGGGGGAGGGGTCATATTGCTCTCATAGGGCTTGCATGTGGGCCTAGGACACAAAGCGAGGAGACCAAATGAAGAACGCAGTGTTGGGATGTGCCTAGGAGTAGGATTCAAGGGACGCAATGAAGCGAGGAGGTGATAAAGACCAATGCGGGTGAGCAAATCGACCGCAAGTGTCATAGCAGTGATGTAAGTCTCCATGCGATAAAGGGAAGCCACCGGGTCACCAAGGGGAGGGGCGCCAACAAGGACATCGCCACCGATAAGGGGGACACCGCTGGGTAGGACGGCACCATCGGCCGGCAGAGCGCCACCGAGAGGGATGGCATTAGCAGCGGGAAAAGCGCCGCCGGCCATGCCGGCCTCGGCGCGGGCAACACAACTACCAGGGGCAAAGACACTGCCAAAGGCAACAACGTTGATGGGGGTGACAATGCCGTGTATGGGGAAGACACCCTTAGGAACGACAACATGGACGAGGGCAACACCACTACCGAGGGAAACGACACCGGTGGGGACGATTACACTACCAAGGGTAACAACACCGTAGGGGGCGATGCTAACATCAGAGGCAATGTTACCACCAAGAGCAATGACATCGCCGAGGGCAGTGGCGCCACCTACAGCAATAACACCACCGGTCGCGACAGCACCGTCGAGGGCGGAAGCCCCACTAGACTTGACGACTCCGCCGGGGGCGAGGACAACGCACACAGGATCACTAGGGACGCTAGCACCGCCTATGGGAGGGTCGATAGTGTCGTCAAGACGGATGTTGGGAACGGCAGGGGATGCGTCATGGGAACGAGATTCAAGGGCATAAAGGATGGTTGTCAAGATGGGGAACTAAGAGGTCTAAGCAAGAGGTGGGTGGCAGAGGGGCGGCGAAGTGGGGGCATGGAGTGCCTCGAGAGCGCCGGTGACAAGAGCCGCAATGGCAAAACGAGGAGATAGGAGGACGTAGTCATGCACGAGGCCTAGATTAATAGAGTGAAGAGGCCACGGGGTGCAAGAGAAGACAATTGGAGAAGACGCCTACCCAGGGAACTCACGGGCTACGATGACAGTAGCTAAAGCGCGAAAGAGGCCTAGATCCTCCATGGTGCTGCGAGGCGTAGAAAGGGGGGAACGGACACTTGGAAGAAATGATTACAATAGGAGCGAACATTAAGTAGAACAGAAGGGTGAACCATGGTGTCAGGTGTTTATTTAAGGCAGTGCGATAAAGGAGGGGGGGAGGGGAGCAGGAGGAGCAGACAGATGTGTCCAGCACACAGCCAAGCAATACAAAGGAGCGGAACAAAAGCAAAGTGGCATCACATGTAAGGGTACGTGAGCGGGAGAGAAAGGAGAAGGAACATAAGGGATGAGAAGGATAGTGAGGAGGATTAGAGAGAAGAGGGGTGCATTGGGATCAGGCGGGGTATAAGGAGAAGGACATGAAAAGGGGAGACGGGAAGAGAGAGAGGATAGGGAGGAGGGGTAGAAAGAGAGGGCTCGAGAGACGAATGCAGAGATAAGTGGTTGGGGGCCGGAGAAGGGGCAAAACAATAATAAGAAGAAGGAAGGAGAGAGGATAGGAGTGAAGACAAGAGGGAATAGAGGTGAGTGTAGGGAAAAAGAAAGGAGGGGCATACGAGGAGTGAAAGAGGGGAGGAAAGCAAAGAGGAGGATGGGGATAGAGAGGTTGGGGGGAGGCAGAGATTACGGGGAGGAGAGAGAGAGAGAGATAGAGAGAGAGAGGAGAGAAAGAGAGATAGGTAGAGCACATAGTGAAAGAGAGGGAGAGCAGAGAGTGCGAAGGTAGATGAAGAAGAGAGAGAGTCCCCGGGAGGGAGAGAGGGAGATATGGAGGGGGAGAGAGAGTTGAGGTAGGTGGGGCGAGGAGGAAGAAAGAGAGAGGAAGTCATATGTAAANAGTGATAGAGAGGGAGAGAAAGAGGGAGAAAGGGGGGGGGAGAAAGGGGGGGAGAGAGGTGGGGAGAGGGGGAGAGGAGTGGAGCAGGGAGAGGGGTGGGATAGTGGTGTAGTGGGATGAAGAAGAGGGGAGGAGAGGGGGAGGAGGCGACAACAACAAACGACTCAGGGCGTGAAACTCAAAAGGACTCGGTTGGAGCCAAGCCGGAGAGGGGAGGACAAGGGGGAGCGGCCAAGAAGGGGGAGGTGGATAAGCACCCGGTGGCAGCGGAGAAGCGTCGAGAGGGGTTGACGAAGAAAGAGGAGGACCAAATTTGTAAGAGGCTAGGGTCAAACACCAAGCTTGAGCCGATGGAGGCGATGGAGTAGTGAAAGGGACGATGAAGTCGGAGGAGCAGACAGGAAGGCAAACATGGAGGCCGATGTGGAGAGTAAGGGTGGACAAAGAGAAGGAGGAACGCATGGAAAGAGGATCAGAGAAGACGGCCAAGGGAGGGGGGAGGACAGGGGGAAAAAGAAGGAAGGGAGGAATGGAGGGAGACGAGAGAAGAGGGACGGGAGCGAGGAAGGAGTAGGAACGAGGGGAGAGCGAGAGAGAGATAGGAGGGAGAAGGAGAGGGAGATAGAGAGAGGGAGAGAGAGAGATGGGGAGAGAGAGGGAAAGTGAAAGAGGGAGAAAGGGGAGAGGGNGAGAGAAGAGGGACGGGAGCGAGGAAGGAGTAGGAACGAGGGGAGAGCGAGAGAGAGATAGGAGGGAGAGGGAGAGGGAGATAGAGAGAGGGAGAGAGAGAGATGGGGAGAGAGAGGGAAAGTGAAAGAGGGAGAAAGGGGAGAGGGGGGAAGGGAAAGAGAGGGATAGATGGAGGGGAAAAGGAAGATCGATGAGAGGGAAAGGTAAGGAGAGGAGAAGGAAAAGTAGTAGAAACAGAGGACGTGAGGGCGGAGGGAGAGGAGAGGCATAGGGGAGGGAGGGAAATGCAAAATGCAAAGAGGGAGGGAAAATGGGGGGGGAGTGGTGAGAGAAGAGAAGAGGGGAGAGAGAGCGGAGAGAAAAATGAAGTGCCCAGGGTAGAAGAAGGTAGAGAGAGAGGGAGAGAGTAGAGAAAAGGGTGAGAGAGGGAGGGCAAGAACAAGGCAATAAAGACTAGAGAGGGAGAACAAGGGGTGGAGCGCAACAAGACAAGCGGGAGCGACAAGGAAGGGAGAGCAAGAAGATGTGAGTGCACGCGAACAGAGAAAGAACAAAGGGGGTGAATGAGGCAAGGGTAGGAGAGGCACCAATGGGGAGGGAAAGTAGGGGGAGAGCAAGTCTAGCAAGGGAACAGAGAAGAGGGAAGAAGGACAAGGTGGGGAGAAAAAGAGAACACAGGGGAGAAAGATTGCATACATGAGCCGCACGAGGGCGAACACGAGGCGCATAGAGGCGTACACGGGGCGCAAAGATGGTGGGCACAGACGGATGGGAGAAAGAAGTAAGAATCAAAGGGAAACGGGAGAAGCTGGTAACACGGGTGGGCAAAGAAGAGGAAAACATGAAAGGGAGGCCTGGGGAAAGGATAATGAGAAGAAAATTGAGGGAGAAGAAGAGGAAGGATAAGAGAGAACAAAGAGCACAAAATAAAAATCAACAAGTACGGGGGACAAGGAACGAGGTCACTGATGGATGGAGACGTAGTCTAGGAGGGGAGAGAGGTAAATCTACACGGAAGACAAGACACATCTAGAGGTAATGGAGGCCACGAAACTGGACAAGTAGGACGGTGGAGAGAAGGAGGAGAGAGAGTGGGGAGATAGAAAAGAGGGAGGGGTAAAGAGTAAGAGAGAATAGGGAGAGAGGGGAGGGAGAGAGAGAGAGGGATGGAGTGAAAGAAGAGAGAGAGAGGAGGGAGAAAAAAAAGGGGAAGGAGGGGAGGCATATAAGGAGATGGGAAGAGAGGAGAGAGGGTGAGAGGGCGGTGAGGAAGTGGGGGAGAGGGAAAGGAGAGAAAACAATAAAGACATAGAGATGAAACAAAAGAGAGAAAGGAAGAGAGAGAGAAGGAGAGAGAGAGAGAGAAAGAGAGCTAGAGAGAGAGAGATAGAGAGAGAAAGAGCAGACAAGGGGAAGAGACCAGCCAGAGGGAAGGGTAGAGAAGAGAGGGGAGTGAGGAAGAGCAGAGAAAAGACAAAATGGACAGAGAAGAGAGAGAGAGAGAGGGGGAGAGAGGGTGAGGGAGGAGATAGAGTGGGAGTAGAGAGGAGAAAACAACCGGAGGGAGCAAAGAGAAGAGAGAGAGAGAGTAGAGAGATCAGTTGGGGCAGATAAAGGGGTGAGAAAGAGAGAGAGAGAGAGAGTGAGGAGGTAGAGAGTGTAGAAAGGAATGGAGAGTGACAGAGACAAAGGCAGAAAGAGAAAGTCAGTGAGGCAGGGAGGGAGAGAGAGAGAGAGAGATAAGTGGAGGGAGGGAAAGAGAGATAGNAGTGAGAGAAAGGGAGGCAGAGAGAGAAAGGTACTAAGGCAAGGAGGGAAATAGAGAGAGTTAGAGAGAGAGAGAGAGAGAGAGAAAGGGAGGGAGGGAAAGAGAGAGAGAGAGGGAGAGAGATAGAGAGAGTGAGAGAGATAGATAGAGAGAGAGAGGGAGAGAGAGAGTGAGAGAGAGATAGTGATTGAGAGAGAGAGAGGGAGAGAGAGAGTGAGAAAGAGAAAGTGAGAAAGAGAGAGAGAGAGAGAGATAGAGGGAGAGAGAGAGAGATACAGAGGAAGAGATAGATAGAGATATAGAGAGAGAGTGAGAGGGAGAGAGTGAGAAATATAGAGAGAGAGTGGGAGCAGAGAGAGATTATGGGATAGGAAGAGGGAGAGAGAGAGAGAAAGAGGGAGAGAGAGAGTGATAGAGAGAGATTGAGAGAGAGAAAGAGAGAGAGAGAGTGAGCGAGTAAGAGAGGGAGAGAGAGAGAGTGAGATTAAGAGAGAGTGAGTGAGAGATAAAAAAGGGACAGAGATTGAGATAGAGAGGGAGAGAGAGAGAGAGAGAAGGGGATAGATAAATAGAAAGCAAGAGAGCAAGAGAGCAAGAGAGCAAGAGAGAGAGAGAGAGAGAGAGAGAGAGAGAGAGAAAGAGATAGAGAGAGAGAGAGAGAGAGAGAAAGAGGGAGAGAGAGAGAGATAGAGAGAGAGAGAGAGAGAGAGAGAGAGAGAGAGAGAGAGAGAGAAAGAGATAGAGAGAGAGAGAGAGAGAGAGAAAGAGGGAGAGAGAGAGAGGGATAAATGGAGAGACAGGCAGAAAGGGAGAGAGAAAGATAGTAGAGTGGAATATCAGAGACAACAGAGAGAAAAGATAAGAAAGAAAGAGGAGAGCAAAGAGGGAGAAGACAGAAGGGAAGGGGAGAGGCTCTACAGAGAGAGAAAGAGAGACAGGGAGGGGGAGAGAGCATGCAGGGCAGAGGGGGCAAGGAGGAGGAGCAAAGAGTGAAGAGATTGAAGTGGGGGAAGATAGGGATAGGGGGAGAGGGGAGAGAGCACAGAGAGAGAGAGAGGGAGAGAGAGGCAGAAATGGGAAGAGCATAGAAGGAGTGCAGAGAGAGATAGTAGAGAGAGAAGAGAGAGAAGGAGACTCGAGGGGGAGGGAGTAGGTAGGCAGAGGCAGAGGGAGCACAAGGAGTGGAGGAAGAAGAGAGAGAGGAAGAGAGAAGAGAGAAAAGAGGAAGAGAGAGACCAGAGGGAGAGAGGAGGCGGGTAGAGGGAAAGAGCAAAGAGAGAAGAGAGGCAGAGAGTGGAGAGTAAAGGGAGTGAGAGAGGGGAGGGAGAGAGAGTAGGAAAAGTAGAGAGAGCAAAGAGGGAGGGAGGAGGAGAGGAGAGAGAGAAGAGAGGGAAGAGAGGAGAGAAAGATGAGCAGAGTGAGCGGAGAGAAAGGAGGTTGAGTAGAGAGAGATAATAGAGAGGGAGGGAGGAGGAGAGGGGAGAGAGAACACTGACCACAGAGGAGAGAGAGAGAAGATTAGAGCGGGCAGAGAGAGAAAGAGAGAGCAAAGAGAGGCGAGCGTAGAGAGAGTGGAGAGGAGGAGCCGATAGAGTGGATGGAGAGAGAGTAGAGAGAGTGAAGAGAGAGAGAGAGAGAGAGAGATAGAGAGAGGAGAGAGTAAAGAGAGGAGAGAGAAAGAGTAGAGAGAGAAGAGAGAGACAAGCCAGGAGAGCAATGCGAGAAAGCGGAGAGGAAGAGGAGAAAAGAGAGAAAAGAGAGGAGTGAGAGGAAGAGAGAGAAGAGAGAGAAGAGAGAGGGGGAGAGACGGAGAGAAGAGAGCGGAAAGAGCGTAGAGAGCATTGTGGAGGATGAGAGGGAGGTGGAGCAAGGGAGAGGAAGAAAAAACAAAGGATAAAAGCTGGGACGAGACCTAGCGGGGGGTGGGCCTAGAACAATATGAGGGTGAGGCCAAGAGGCAAAACAAAGGCAAACAGGCAGTTTAGATGGAAGACGGCCCCAGGCTCAAAGAGATGAGCAATACAAAATGATAGCGGGGGGGGGGGACCAGCCAGAGGCCACGCGCAACAAGAGGAGCTAGGGGCACAAAGTTCAGAGTCTAGAGTCCACATTCTAAGGTCTAAAGGCTAGATGCCAGGAGTCCCTATTCTAGAGTCTAGGGCTAGAAGTATAGAGCACACGGCCTAGATCATGGAGGAGAGAGGGGAGGAGAAATCACCAAGCTCCAGGGGCTGGATCGAAAGCGAAGAACTGAGCCAGGGAGGTGGGAAACTACGTGCAAGATAGGGACGTAGGGCGGACATGTGGAGTGAAGGAGGTCGAGTCTGGGCCAAGGGCAGGGGACACGGAGGGAGGGAACAAACCTACCGAAGAAAAAAGAATAGAAAGGCGGTGAGAGAACAGGGGAGGAGCAAAAAATAAAAGGAAAACGAGGAATAGGAAAGCAAGAATGACAAACGGAAGGGAGAGGGGGGGTGGAATGACAAGGGAGTCCTGAAAGGGGCATACCTAGTGGGAAGAGGAAGGAGACGGGCTGAAGAAGCTCTGAGGGCAGAAAACACCCACGATGGGCAGACGCCGCCCGCGACAACGGCAACGTGATCGAGGGGCAGTGATGGGAGCATCAACGACGGGTGTGATGGTTGCGGCGATGGCTAACGGGGGCAACCGTAATGGAGGCAGTGGAAGCGGAGAGCAGAAGTGGAGGCGGAGGATGCAATGCCCAGAGGCCCTCAATGGCTAAATGCCATGTTGAGGATGACTATAGTTGGGGGTGAGGCGAGTGGAGCTAAGTGGCTCTTTGGTCTTGTTAGGGGGGTAGCCGAGAGTTAGCCGCGGGGCCAAAGTCGCTCTCGGTTGTGAGGGGGGAGAGGCTCCCAAGAGCTTTGAGGGGGGGGAGCTCTCGAGAGCTGTGAGGGGGGAGATAAAGGAGGACTTAGACGCAAGAGAGGATAGATCCGAGACAAGGAATTGTTCTCGGAAAAGAATGAGCATGAGGAGGGAGCCACGCGGACCCCTATCGGATTGCGTTGCTCAGCTCTGTGGTTCACCACCCAGCGTGGCGAGCCACAGAAGATAAGTAAAAGCGCGCTAGGGAAAACAATGAGTGAGCAAACACCGAGCGCAACCCAACGTCTCGGCGTATGTCGCATGAGGTGTGAGTACAAAAGTAGGCTAGAGCACACCCCATAAGGGTAGGACTAATCTAGGTACACAAACAAATGTTTGATACTTTAACAGGTATTTTGGGGGGATGCTCGTCGTTAGGACGTTCCATTTATTTTATGATTGAAATTAATATTTTATGAATCACACCATGAAGGATATTGTTAAAGAGAAAAAATCTCATCATTTGTTTACCTTTGGTTTGCTGCATTTCGAGATTGTATGTAATAAAATTGACGCTTATAGAAGGCTTTGGTCATTTTTGTATTCAAATAGATTTGTTTCATCAAAATATAGGAAGCAGTTATGTATAATGTTTTTTATACATTAGTGATATATCACTAAAAAATCTATTTATTAGTGATATCAGAAGAATACATAACATGTAAAGTTTAATATTTTCCATGTGGACCTAAATTTCGTGTGGTCTTTGGTTGACCGTGAGACACTGGTGCAAAAGTAAAATGCACATGAATGGGACATAGAAAGAATGAGATACGTTATTTTTTGGGATAAATTCAATTTATTTTTTAATATTATGAATTTTTACTGATTGCGTGTATGAATTTTGACTCTTCCTCGAATTCTTTGTTTGAATTAGTTATCTTGTCTTTTGATTAGGTTATGTTGTTGAGAATAAGTGTACGTGTTATTCTTTCGATGACAATGTTACTTTTTTTTAAGGAGAGTATGATATGGGTCACCTATGAATTTATTTTTTTTCTTCAGAACTGGCTTGGGAAATTTGGTCGGAATGAGGGGAGGGTTAACTTATTTTAAGATTCATGTGGAATGCGAGGTCAAATTGATATTTTCTACACTTCAGGTGATTAGTGTAAATCTATGCAGATTTTCTCGTAATATTTTTAAATTTCTTGATGCTGAACCCCAGAACTCGAAATTTAATAGATTATACTTCAATGGTTGTTAGTTCCTCTGCACCTCTGCAATAACATGCTTTTTCTTTAGAATGCTTGGAGAATATTATTTGCAAGGAGGTCTATGTTTTCGTTATCTGGTGGTTGCGCTTCCGCACAAGAGAAGAATCTCCCGTTTTTTCTTTTTTAGAGCTCGACAGCGCCGCAGTGCACAAAATGACAAATCCGATTCCACGCGGCTGGACTCTATGAAAGACGGCTCCACCGGCTATTGTCGATGCCCATCGAGACGAAATAGCGACAGCCGCTGGATTCGTAGCTCTGTTTCTTTCTAATATCTGTTCCGGTCGCGACAAAGTCCGTACCTTAAATCTGGCAAGCTGCTGTATTTGTGTACGCGTTTTGGTCTTGGAGCCGACGGCCAGACTGACAAGAAAATTAGAAAAATTCCGCTTTGAACCTTTAGTTGGGGTTTGCCCGTGGGATGAGTGGGTTTCTTCTCAAGTTTTCTTTCGGCCTGCAGGTCTGAGCCTCTAAGTGGCCGGTTGCTAGAGACTTCCAAAACGTTCTTCCGTACTACATAGGGAACCGTAACGAGTTTTTAGTCCGCGACAACTTTCATTACACGTTTTCCGTCCTCGTCAATGAAACCGGACACACGACAAGGGCTGAGATCCCGCGTGACATGCTGTGTTGTCGTCGTTCCGGATGATCTTCTCAAGATTCTCCCAGTGAATTGGCTGGCCACCTCCCCTCACGCGCTTTCGACATTCCCGATGAATTCATTACCTGATTGAGACATTTGAAAATGCGAATAGCGGTCTGGTTTGTAAATGTATTCCGTTCGAAGAACCTTATAAT
>SZWC01024676.1:6339-28166 GCA_023375785.1 Penium margaritaceum | reverse complement strand
GGGGGGGGGGGGGGGGGGGGGGGGCTTCAACATCAGTTTGCAGGAATACGTCAACCCATTTGCATCAAACAACAATATCAACAAAAGGAATGTGTTTACTTGATACTAATTGCGACCGAAGATATGCCACTATACAAAACTTTGAAAACCTAGAATAGAATGTCATCTTCAGACCGTCACCAAAACCATACAATTTCAATACTTTCTCTGTTTTGACTTGGTGAATTCAAGGCTTACATAAATTGAAATGTCAGTGAACAAGAATTCTTTCATGCACCATGCTTTCACAAAACCTTCCTATCCATGTACGTGTCAATACACATAAGAAACAGTGTAGAAGAAGCACATGATTAATCATACCTGGCAAGCAGAGGCTAGAGGGCCTCAAGGCCAAGTGATGCAAACCTCTGGAGTAGTGAAGATGTGGAGCTCTTGAACAACGGTGCTGCAAAGATCCACAGCTACAGAGTAGTAGCAACGTGGAGTTACAAAGTTCTGGTGCTGAGGAGCAACAAAACTATAGAGAAGCCGAGCTGCGGAGTCACGTAGATGCAAAGTTGCAGAGCTGTTGTGGCCCAAGGCTAGAGTGTCTTGATGCCACAATGACATAATGCCGTTGTGATGCTGAGTTGTGGAGTGACAATGATGGCGCGTGGGAGACGTCGTGACTATGAGAATGCCATCACGAATGTTGCGTGTGCTGCACTATGAGAGGTCCCGAATCAATGGAGCGGAGGGGTTAGCCCCTCCTTGCTCTGATACCAGTAGGTGGTGGCAATCATGAGCTTAAGCAGCCTAGCATGCTAGAGAACATGCTACAGCCATGGCGGTGTCGATGTCAAGGAGTTAGAATCCTTCTTTGTAAAAAGTAGCAAGAGTGGACGAGAGAAAAAGGGAGTCACAAGCAAGCTCAGTGATAGCATCCGGTCGACCGGGCCACACACACGAATGGCTCGACGTGGGGCCCGGCCGCTATCCCGGAGTTGAACCAAACCAGTCGACAAAATGTTGTCGTGGTTTTCACACTCCGCTATAATCAAGAGAGTAGCCCCGTAGGATGATAAACCTGGTGATTAACACCACACACACACACACACACACACACACACACACACACACACACACACACACACACACACAAACACCAAACTAGACATACAGATCAACATAAAGAAAACCACATTGACCACGTGCGTATGTGGATGCATGTCTCCTTGTATGTGACTCTTCAACTTCAACTGAGTAAATGTTAATCACCAAATGTTGAAACCGGCGAATCTGCTCTCAGGCACAGCTCAACATGATGCAGCTTGTGCCAATATTGCACCCGGCTGAGATGCCAGGGATGCTTGGTCCACCACATGTGTGACCTGGGCTTCATGTGGACGGAGTTTAGTCACTTGCAATGATGGTGTGTGTGCATGGACGGAGTCACGAGTAACGGATCTCCAAAAGGTTGGACAACCTTTTGTTTCAAGCTTGGAGTCAAGGGTGAAGGATGTCCAACCTTTCATACGTCAAGGATGTCCATCCTTGACGTATGTGAGATTGAACATCCTTCACAAACGTGAAGGATGCCCTTGATGTACCACTGAGTATGGCTGCACCGGCACTGGGGAGCCTGGAGAGTTACCCACCCTGAGATTCCTCCACTAGAAAGACCAAATATGTGTCAGACATGTGTTTTGTGCAATCACCTTCTGTTTAATGAAACCGTTTTCATCTTGCAACTCAAGGTTGACCTTGTTGTGAAAAAACTAAGGTATTACCCTCCACCATTTTCTAAACTGCGAGGGGACCGAGGGAACTGCCCGGGATTCTTTTGTGCTTAAGTAGCTCCCCCGGCTTCAGTCGGTGACAAGAAGAGGTAAAGAAAACCTTGTATAGTGCGGTTACGACAACGGCAAAAACAGAGAAAGGTTCCAATGCTGCACTAAGGTGCATAGAGTTACAGTTTAGGGTTTGCAATTTTCGTTAAAACGGGAATACAGAAAACGTTGTGCATGAAAACGCAAGAAATAAAATAATCATGTAAATACTCCAACACTCTTTTGTGATTAAAAGTTTCGCTTTCTTTGTTGGGAGTCTATTTTTGACTTCTTTTTTCCAAAATACTTCCGAATGTGATGTTGTCCAAAGAAAAACCGTGGATTATTCCATGGACTACGTCTTGTGCATTCATTATATTCGTACATGTGTTAATGTTTGTTCATGTTTACATGCATCCATTCATGACTTTGTAAAAGTAAAATTGGAATCAAAAGGACCAAATACAATGATTTTATGTAGTTGTTTCTTCACATACTTATGATTTGACGATCCTATTTCAATGATCCATCGTGATTTTGTCTATGACCACCACTTTTAACTTCAATATAGCTAATGCTTCTTGTTGCATAATCATTGGTATGATTTCAGTTTTAATAGATTTTTGTCCTTCTTTTGCGTACCAGACGTACACGAGTCCCTTATCTTTCCAAGTGGGAATTTCTTCTATTACACAAACAGCCCATCGTGTGGCAAGATCGCAATAATCACTCCGACGATCGAGGACAAACCAGCCAACTGCCCTTCCCTCTAGCAAACCTTCCCGAACCTTCTGACGACTCCAACCACTCTTGCAAATCTACAACAGGAGTATCATGACCTTTCGGTCAACTTCTCCATGCCCTGAGACAAATCTAGATTAATAAAGATGCATCTCGCATCTTCACCGTCGATTCTTGAAGCCCACCAATTTCTTCACGGACCTTCTTGAATCCAACCACTCACAACACGACTCCGCATGCGTTGCTCAAAATTCCACCCAAAAACCCCAACTATGCCTCATTCGTAACTCAAAACTTGTATATTTGTTCAATCATTTGGACACCGGTCATCGAAGGACGCTTACCACCATAAGTTACTCAACTATCCCAAACTCAAAGTCTGTTCTGCCTCACAACTTATACTAGTTCGCCCTCTACCCTGTTCAGCATAACACTTGGTATCGGAACGAAGCTATGCAGGAGAGGCATCCGACTACTTAACGCATCTCGCGGACTACCTCGCGCAAGTCATCAGCAGATCTCGCACGTCAAGACTTCGTAGAAATTGCGACTACAACGGCAGGTGAGCGAGCGCAAGCGACGACCAGCAAAAGGTCTTCGGCGACGACTTTGGCGATAGAGGAGTAGAATGTGCCTATGCACACGAACCTTGACATGACAACGAATGCTGGTGTGGCAAGCTATGCAGCAGCTCAATCAATCCCCACAAATTCAACGACCAATCCGGTCGCGGACCCAACGGTGATAAACTAGCAGTCCATACTGATAGCCTCATCCACTACAGCAGGAACGACAAGTGGCACTGGACGATAGACGTAGATCAACGAGGATCTGGCAAGGTGAATATTTGCACTCAAGGGGACCAATAGCCATCTGCACCAACAACTCAACGTCACGATTAAGGCTCTTTGCAACACAAGAGCACGAGAGGCGATGCTCATCAAGAGAAATTTCAAACTCATAAGTAAAGCCAAAATTTGTCCTGCTACATCTGAACCAGGTAATCTTGCAAATTCAAAAGGAACGACAGTTTGGATGTGGCTGACGAGTTTCAAGATGCACTTCACCGTTGCTGGGGTCAATGACAAGAAAAAGAAAACTGACCTCACGATTGCGTTTTTGCGTGGGAAGGCGCTAAGTTGGTTGTCTGATCTGAAGACCATCCAACAAACGCAAGAGACCGACCAAACATCATCAACGGCGGACCGCGCCCGTCTCATATCGCTAACCACAGGCGTTCTACCCTTGGAGCACATCAACCTTGGGTGGCAAGACGCGCTGAGGCCACTAACCAAATAGAAGGAATTCTTGCGCGAGATGCTCACACGATTCGGGTGGCGGAAAAAAACTCAGAGGCATGGTACAAGCTCTAGCATCTCCGTCAACACTCTAGCGTGGCAAAGTACATGCGGAGATTATGCAAAATCATCACCGGAGCACACATTGTCCCGACGAACTCTGTTTCCACTAGGACAACGCTCTCGACCGAGGTATCTGGAGAGCAACTGCCATCTTTGGCATCGAAAGCAATCTGACACGAATGATCGTAGTATGAAAAAGGATCGACAGCACTAACTTAAATGCTTGGATCCAGGAATCCTACAGCTGGCAAACTCCCAACCAAAGTGACCATGTAAATGGAGAAAGAAAGTCGGCGGACCCGTAGACCCCAAAGGAAGTAGACGTCATCGACCAAAGAGATACACGCACCTACTAAAACTACAGGAAACTCATGCACATTGCTCGCACTTGGCAGAGCAAGCCGCAGGCCAAAAGGGGGGGAAGTTTTAGAAAAAAGAGTCTTGAAACAGCAGAGGGCAGGAGTGAATAGCACAACTCTTGTCCCCATAAAGCGATTTGTGCCAAAGGATCGCCCATCAGAGTGGCCTACATTGTTGCAAATGGCTCCTGAGATCGCAAAGTTTGACGAGGGGTACAAAGACGACCAACCGAGTTCTGCCTCGAGGATGCAAGAGTCGAAGAACGGTACCGGCACTATGGGATGGAGGAACTTCATAGACCTTCGTCAGCAACAACATGCTTTGCAAACCGGGATCGGAGACCAAGTCAGGGGTGTTTGAAAGGAAAACCGTTGACAAAAGATTGAATATACGAAGACTTTGAGAACCAATATGATGACAAGTGCAAGATCTACCAGATGTAATGGCCAGGAGGTGCTGTCCAATGAGTGGTCACAAAATCAGCCTTGGACAAGATTTCCAGTATCGGCACTATCCGCACATCGATTGGAATAGTGGCGACATCTACGTTTAAATCGACAGCGCCAAATGACATGTTTCTCTTGTGGGACGGAAGCCGACATCGGAAGCAATAGAGATGGAAGCAATAGAGGAAGCCGCGATAGCCAACAAGCGACAACCTGTGAAGCCAATACCGCTCAATGTGGCCAATAATGCAAATGACAAGGAGCTCGTGCGTGACTCATACATCTTCAGCCAATGGAAGAAGCAAAAGTGGCAGTAGCTGACTCATCATCGACCTTATCAGCCCCATCGGCATCCACAAAGTTTGCAATGGTACCCAAAGAGTTCGCACCACTCATCTAAGAGATTGCAAGCATCTTCCTCAATAAACTCCTCAGAACCCTACCTCCTCAACGAGACATCAACCATCGCATCCAACTAAATTCGAGCAGTACACCTACAGTTTGAGGGGCCTATCGGATGAGTGATCACAAGCAGACCGAGCTGAAAGAGCAACTCAACGAGATGCTTGGTGAGGGGTTCCTCCGCACATCCGCGTCACCATATGCCCCACTTGTATTGTTCGTAAGAAATAAAACTCGTGAGATGCGGATGCGCGTGCACTATCGGGCGTTGAATGAGGCTACCATGAACAATCGTTACCCTCTTCCTCGAGCTGACGAGCTTTTCAACCAACTCTGAGGGGCTCGAATCTTCAACAAAATCGACTTGTGCATCTGTTATCACCAGATACGTGTGGCAAATAACTACATCAAGAAGACAGTGTTTTGAACCTCCTACGGGCACTTTGAGTTCATAGTAATGTCGTTCGAATCTACAAATGCCCCGGCGACGTTCATGGCAGCAATGAACAACATATTCTGCCCCTACCTCGATAACATACTAGTGTATAGCTACATCTTGGAGGATCACGACTAACATCTTTGAAAATTTTGCAAAGTTTTACAAAGAGAGAAAATGTTCAGAAGATTATCAAAGTGCGACTTTAGTCGCCGTTGGATCGAGGTTTTGGGTCACATTCACAACGGTGGCCGACGCTGACCAACGTTTAAGACGTTGAAGTTCTCCTTGGCTTCTGTAACTACTACCAGTGCTTCGGACAAGATTATGCCTGGATGTCAGCGCCTCTCTCAGACCTCAATCAAACATAAAACGAGTGGCGGTGGGGAGATATCAAACAAGAATCGTTCACTGATTTACGGAATGCTGTGACCTTGGCACCAACCCTACGATTAGTAGATCCAAAAGTTGACTACGTCATGGCTACAGACGCATCAGACCGAGCCATCGGTGTAGTCCTCCTACAAGACCATAGCAACGGCAAAGAACCAGGAACATCCATGTCTCAAAAACATCAAGGACCAAAACTCAACAACGTTGTACACAAGAAATAAATGCTCGCGGTCGTACATGCCTTTAAGACATAGCAGTGTTACCAAGAGTGCTGCCGATGCATCATGCGTACCAGTCACCACGTGTTGAAACATCTGGAGACGCAGCCAAAACTCAGTCGACGTCAAACCCAATGGATGGAGGTACTTGAAATAGGGTTTGACTACGATGTCAAGTACCGGAAAGGAAAAATTGATCCGGCGGACACACTCAGCCGTCAACCAGATTTAATGGGTGAATGGCGACGCTATAGCTACAGCGAGACCTGTATCTCGGGCGCTTGTTTACATGGTGCCATGAACAGCAAGGAGGATATGACAAGGAAAAATTCTTGTACAACGTGTTGAGTAATGCGATTACTGCGCTGGTGTCAAGCTCCGATATGGTGAAGACGGCACTTCATTCGAAGCACTGTACGGAAAGTTACTGATTTTACGGTGAATTCCCGGGTCCACGTCTACGAGGAATTTTCTCCTGCACAAGCCACTTAAATTCTGGCAATCAGCCCTGAAGCAGTCTAAAGGGCCTGGTGTGTAATATAGTTTGTTGGCATGCGCAAGGGGATTGTGCATGCCTCTAGTGAGCTCTAGCAAGGAGGGGAGTCAACTACTGCACAACACTCTATAGCTATCCTAGTCAGGGAGTCCTCTAACTGATTGGGCAAGACTCATGAACCCTTGGCATGAGGTCCACTCTGCATCACCATCGTCATGCATGGAGCCTGGGTCCTTCAACCTACATGGGCCAATCTGGCACGAGCTTCAAGAGGCTCCTGATGGACAAACCTGATGCAGTAGCATGGCAAAATCAACGGCCATCAGAGGAAAGCCTGAAGAGCAAGCAACCTCTTTGAGGAACTTCACATGAAGACCTGACGAAGCTTCCTCAAGGAGGAAGCTTCTCCCTAGGGCAGCAGGGATGCAAGTAATAGCTTTGAACTAGAGGAAGCTTCTCCTGGAAGGAAGCTTCTCCATGAGGCAGCGGACGTGAACCACCTGAAGGAAGCTTCTCCTCCAGGTAGTCAACTTGCAATGTCCACAGGTATAAAAGGGGAAGCTCCTCTCAGTTCACATCTATCTCAGCATTCTGCAAGCATTCAGCTCTGCTCAAGCCTTGCACTCTGGAGCCCAGACCAAGACTCTGCTGGAGATCCCTCCAAGGCCCTTGTAAGCCTCGCAAGGCCTGCCAGCCTGGGTGGAGGCTACCTTGGAGGCCAGTCAACCTGGAGACTGCGCCAAGACCCTTGCTACGACGGCCTACAAGGCCTAGCAAGGCGTTGCCCCTCTGTGGGCCAGGAGTTGTGCTAGCCTAGCTTGTCTAGGATTTTTATTGACCATACTTGTACTTTGTATCAACCAAGATTTCAGTTCACAGTGCCCAACCCTTCTCTTGCTATTGTACATGATGCCTTGCCGATCACCCAAAGATCCTACCAGCAAGGGTCCTAGCCCTTGCTGCCTGTCTCACAAAACTAACACAATGCACCCTATTGGCAACGGCGATTCACTCGTCAGGTGGTCGTTCCTAGGAACGACGAACTTTGAAGTATGTTGCTCAAAGAGTGCCACGACACAAGAGTAGGTGGGCAGTTCAAAGAGGACAAGACAATGAAGAATCTCGAAAAAAGACTGCTGGTGAGACTAGATGTAATCCTATGTTGCCAGTGAGAAACTTCTCGGAACCTTCATAACCACTCGCCCCTTGACTAAGTGTCAGCGCTCAATTAGTGTGTGTGACGACAGTCACAACTCATGCACGAAACTAGAAGGGTCCGGGTAGCAACACGTACACAGTGTCAGGAATCACAAATTGAATACAATTGCAGAGAGAGTTAAAAAATGACAGGTCCAGTGCATAATAACCTGCCGCGGCGCTCGGCAGGTGTTGCACGCGGCAATGCAAGGTTTGTCCTAAGACCGGCCCAAAATCATTGTTTTGGCCGTAACTTCGCGCAGACAAATCATAACGCTATGTCGTCTGAACCTAAATGTGCAAGATCTCAAGACAGACGCTATGACTGGTCACAACATGCATCGAGCATCGAACGATGGACACACAATTCAAAACATGCAAATCGGGCCCACGGCCAGTCTACCGATGATATCCTTCAGGCTACAGAAAAACTCTAAGAGGTCTAAGACAGCATCCAGGACACAGGGGCAGTCATCAGTTAGCTCCAAGTGGGTGGTCCACCACCTGCCGACGCGCTGGTGCCTCTTGGATCGGCATAAGGGATCTGTCATGTCGTAGCAGCAGGATAGGTCCCTGGACGATCTAGAGTCCCGTCGGGCTGTCACGATCTCCAGTTTAGCTGCCGCTCACCATCAGCTCCGGGTGCAGCCGTAGCTACCAAGTCCATGGGTCATGACGAGTGGAAGCCACACACACCAAAACCCCCCTTGGCTGACATATAATTCAACACCACAATGGCTGAGCAAAGGCAGGGAAGGATGGCTCGGGCAACCAATCATGGCAAGCATCGATCAAGCATACCACAACACGGGTCTCTTTGTGACAATGGTGCATCCAACCAAGTCCCAAGGTCTCGACCATGCAAGAATTCAGTTACACACCTACCTGGCAAACATCACGCAAGAGAGATGGAAACAAGGCCTCCTTGTGACCCCGGGAAATGTCTCCGAGTGTCCGGGTCTCCACCACACCATGCATGGATCATACATAACACATGGAGGCAATGATTCTCCTCGTCATAACAGTAGAACTCACTAGGTGCGCGGATCTCCACTAGCATAACCTCGACCAGAGCATCATACCACACCCCAAGTAACCTCGATGTCCTCCTAATGGTGTCAAGCCAAAGCCCACACACGAACACTCCCCCTGGGCTGCAGAGGCTAATAGCACGAGCAAAGCTAATGGGTGCTCCCCATAATCCCTTAGGAAGGGGCACGACTCCCTAATGGCCACATACCCCTGTACAGCAATAACAAGGGTGACTATGATGCTCGTCGGATGTGCTCGCAGAGAGCATCAACCCAGAACACCGTCGTCGCTGTCGCCGTCGTCACTGTTGTCGTCGTCGTCGCTGTCGTAGTCGTCACTTGTAGATGCAATTGGTGTAGCGCTGAGGGTCTCCTCCAAAAGAATCACCAGTTATATGGCCTCCAACTATTGAGCTTCAGATTTTCTCGTGACCTCCGTAGCGTCGATGCGTGTGTTGAGCTCGAGGAGCTCTAACGCGGCAGCCGACCGGCTGGCTAAATCTGTGGCATACAGGCGGTCAGTCGCGGAATGAAGCTGACGATGCACCTCGATCGTGTGCGCATCGGCACAAGCCACAACCTTCCGCAGCCTCGCGGTCTCATCCCGTAGGAAGGAGTGCAACTGCTCCTGCTCGTCGCATAAGTTGACGTCTGATACGTCAATCGTCGACTCAAGTACCGCCTGGCCACGAGCTGCTTGTAGGGCGTTGGCGCCGAACAATAACTCGCCACGTCAATCGTATGGGGCAGTTGGAACGGCTGTTGCGATGGCACTTACTATTCGTGACACACATGTCGCTCGGCCATCAGCTACTGGCTAGACGTCAGCATGTGTAGGTACATGTGCATCCGCGACATCGTCACGATCATCGAAGATGCTGTCAGTGTCGTGGTGCTCCCCTGACCCTTAGTGCGCAACCCATCATCCATCTGTTGCTGGAGGTCTGCCTGTCCCAGTCGTGCATCCTCTACAGACCACTTAGTAGTCTAAAGAAGCCTACTTACATCCTCCATAGAATCCTCCACAACCCATCGTGCTCGAACATCCACTGTGTAACGACAACTGCTGGCCTCCTGGAGCTCGACCATGAGATTCTGCACATGCGCCTTAGCTCGAGCCACCACTGCCTCTTGCTCGTCGACCACGGAGCATAGGCGCTCGGGTACAGGAACTGCAGCTCGGACGAGAGTAGCTCTGTCCACGACTGGAACCGCCATGGTGTCAGTGACACCGGTCAAGGCAGCGATGAGCCGGATGTCCACAGCTCGCTCTGCATCCCCCATGTCGCACACGAGGACGTCTGCTGTCACCGAGGGGCCATCTTGTGCTCATGCCGCGGTTACTGCAAATACGACAGCGTAATGGGCCTCTACGTCTGCCTCTGACCCTGCGTCTGACCACTCCACAACGGACGACTGGTCCTCATAAAGGAAGTCTGCCTCGTCTTGGCGGTCCATCACCTGTTCCTGCTGCCCAACACTATCTGCCAGAACCACTTAGGCGTATGATGTGGGGTGAGCATCATCATCTGTATCACCTGCTCCTCCTGCTGTTGCTCTTGGCACCATGGTAGCTGTCACCACATCAGCTAATGCATCACGCATCTTCATGAAGATGCATCTCGCATCTTCACCTTCGATTCTCGAAGCCCCCGGATTTGTCAACGGACCTGCTCAAATTTGACCACTTACCGTACTACCGCAATAACTTGGAAGGAACTTAATTGTAACCATTTCCAAAGACGGTCATTTACTCCTCCTGGGTACTTCTATAACAGTTGTAAATTAGTTCACCCTAGGCTTCAAATTAATCCATCTCAAAACCCCTTCAAGGGTCACTTCAAGTTTCGCTGGCGGCGAAATTCAAAGGACAATGCCCTCGCGAATTCAAGCGCGGACGTCGCGTGGACGTCGATAAAGTCCACGCGAGGTCCGCCGTCAATTTGCTTGCTCGAGTTCGAGCAAGAAAATTTGGACGCCCGAACGCTGTCGCGATTTTCACCCGAGAGGACATGACACGGCTGGGTCACTTCGAATTTATGTGGATGTGAACTGGCTGAGGGCACTTCTGTAGTGGTACAAAACTCGTTCCCGGTTGGTCGAAAAAAAAAAAAAAACACCTTCTCAAAATCAATTCGGAATAATTGCGGTAATATGGTATGATGTGACTTCCCACGCATCGCTTGACAATCGACCCAACGACCCCAACCACGTCTCATTCGTAACTGGACACTTGTACATACATGTTCGATCACTTCGACAGTGGTCATCGAAGTTAACTTGCCGTTCATTGTAAATTTCTTAAGTGTCCCAAATTCTTTACCAGTGCGCTAAATCGTGTCGTGCCTCGTAACTCCTACTTGTTCACCATCTACTCTTTGTTCGGCATAACACTTCTTTAGCACATGTATTCAGCATTTGAGATTTTGGTAAATGGCAAGTTGAAGCTGGGTATGTAGCTGAAACTATCTTGGAGTGTGTACGAGTGGTCCCTTGCTTGTCCATCTCACGCTCGAAAAATGACGTGGTCAAATGAGCTTGTCGTGTTGACCTTTCCAAAGTGTGTGAGGGAATCAAAGTTATTACGTCTTAAAAATTCGAACCCGTCAAATGCTATAGGTGTATGTAATGTGTCCTTAGAGACGCAAAGTAAGATGTACAGGTCGCAAGTTGGCGGACGTACGAGAAACAGGTCCACGAACTGATGACAAGAGGTTACTACGTAGCCCAA
Organism: Penium margaritaceum; assembly: GCA_023375785.1. Lineage (NCBI taxonomy): Eukaryota > Viridiplantae > Streptophyta > Zygnematophyceae > Desmidiales > Peniaceae > Penium > Penium margaritaceum. The sequence goes on along the minus strand of SZWC01024676.1, from coordinate 16,546 downwards.
AACAAGCCTTGTACGGTGCTGTTCAACCATCGAATTCAGCATCTACAATGAACAGGCAATAGAAAGATCTTTCCTTTTGCGTTGGCCAGAAGGCCTTTCATGTGCCTAGCGCGAGCGCCACATCTGCTTTTGCTGACGTGTAAGGTCACTTCCAGCGTGGCTGAAGGCTGCCACCAGGCCCATCCCGCCCGTACTGTCCTCATATCGCCTCCCTTGCTGACGTATGTATCCGTCATCCATGCCACATCAGGCCGGACCTCGCCGTCGCGCCGTGACATTCCCTGGTCACCGACATTGGCCCGCCTCCTGAATTTTGAAGAACATTCTGATGCCACATGTTGATCCTCATCAGACGTCATTGTATGCAACTTCTCCGTCACCATCTGATGTAAATGATGTCATGGCCTATCCAACGCGCTCCAGCAGGCCATCGGTCTTGCCATGCCGACGTCGGAAGGCTCGGCGTCGGCCTCTGCTCTTCCCTACCGCTTCCCCCCCCCCCCCAGGGAGGAGGTGACGACGACTCCCCGGCCGACGAGCTGCTTCGCCATCGTTGCCTTAGCCACAGCGCCAAGTGCCCGGTGGAAAGCTTTTTAACCTCTGCACTTACGCTCAGCTATTCCGAGAGAAGGCACCTAAGCACCTGAGTTACGGAGGCACCAAGGCACGAAAGCTCCGCTGTATAGCCGCAGCAGCTTTGCGCCTTCACCCCACTGCTTCTTCCCGACTGCGAGGCACAGCCAGTCGTTTCAGACCACGAGGCACAGTCATGGCCTCCACAGCCACGTGTGCGGCGGCATGCTGCTCACTCAAGCCACATAGCCAAGCAAATGTTCCGCCGCCGAAGGCCTTTGGCGGCCAGTCCTTGAGGTAGATTGAGAACGATATCGAAAGTGGACAGCTTAGAAGCCTGCTTTGCTTGATCGCGCTCTGTTTGCCTGTGTGTGCTTTTGTTCCAGTGTGTGCGCCTGTTGCTCTGTTTTCATGTGTGTGCGTGTGTGGCTGCCCGAACTGGTGTGGAGTGTGACTGAGAAGCTGTCCTTCTTCTTTGCCGTGTAGACGGAACACAGAGGGTGTAGTTGTGCGAGAGAATGCTGTGCGATGGATTTGCTGTGATGCAATGCGAGGCGATGTGCTGCAATGCCATGCGCCGCGCTGTGCTTCGATGCGATGCGATTTGGTTCGGGACGAGGAGAAGCGATATGAGGCGAAGCGGTGCGATGCGAAGCCACGCCTGCTGTGTGGGGAGCGGATTTTACATCGCTGACCAGGTTCCGAAGCAGCGAATAGTTGTGAATGTGTGATGTGGCGGCCCACACATGTTTCTTTTACACAGCACTGGAAGATTCATTCTGTGAAGGCTGCCCCTTTGAATGTCGTTCGTGACAACAACTGTAGCTGCCCAGTCTTAGCTCCAGGAATGAGTCCCAGTATTAGTTCCTTTTTGGTTGAAACTTAGCGTGCATGCTCTTGGTTTCTGGGGCCATCGTGGCTTTGTTGGAGGTCTTGCACTGTCTTGGGGTTCGCCCTGGACAACCAGTTCTCCCTTTGGACTGTGGAATAGTTCCTGGACGCTTTGCAAAAAAGCATTTGGGCGCATGAAGCGAATTTGCTGCAGCTTGCGGCGCATTCCTTCCATGGGTTGGATTCGGTACTGTCTTGTTCCCTTGAGAACCAAACGTCTTGTTCCCTTGAGAACCAAACGTCTTGTTCCCTTGAGAACCAAACGTCTTCTTCCCTTGAGAACCAAACGTCTTCTTCCCTTGAGAACCAACCGCCTTCTTCCCTTGACAACCAACCGCCTTCTTCCCTTGACAACCAACCGCTTTCTTCCCTTGAGAACCAACCGCCTTCTTCCCTTGAGAACCAACCGCCTTCTTCCCTTGAGAACCAACCGCCTTCTTCACTTGACAACCAACCGCCTTCTTCCATCGACAACCAACCGCCTTCTCCCCTTGACAACCAACCGCCTTCTTCCCTTGAGAACCTAGCATCTTCTTCCCTTGACAACCAACCGTCTGCACGCCCCCTCTCCTCCTCGCACGGCAAACGCTTGCGCTTAACATTTGCTACGTCCCTGCAGCACAACGAAAAGGCGTTGGACGTCTGTCTCGTTGAGGAGGAGCGCACAGCCGCTGCGGCCAGCCCATGTTCGGGTATGCAATGCAGCTGCAGCTGCACAGCACAGCACAGCATGGGTGTTGAACCAGACGTTGGGAGTGGAGATGTGCTGAGCATTTGGTGTGAGAAGAAGCGTTTGGCGTGAGAAGAAAGTTTGGTGTGAGAAGAAAGTTTGGCGTGAGAAGAAAGTTTGGTGTGAGAGTGATGCTCTCATTGGTGCTGCTGCGTTGCCAGTGTTGCATTGCGTACACTGCTGCTCTACACCAATCTGTCATAAACATGAGGAAGAAGAAAAGGTCTGAGCCGAGTGTGTGCTGCTCAAATTGCTGCTTCATCTTTCTCAGAGAACATTGATAAGGAAACACATGTTTGAGTGAGAATCGAGAAAGTGTGATGTCTTGAGAACCGTGTCTGAAAGCATGTCGCATGCCAATCCGTCCACAATCAATCCCAGTCACAGCAGACTGATTGCGTGCATGTGCACACATGCATTGCATGAACCTGTGCGTAGCGTTTCGTGTATGTGTAGAGAACATTGTGTGCATGGTACGCTCCATTGCGCACATGTGTATGGTACGCTCCATTGCGCACATATGCATGGTACGCTCCATTGCGCACATGTGCATGATACGCTCCATTGCGCATGTGTTCATGTGCATGACATGCACGTGTACACATCGTCAGGCATGTGTGCATGAGTCCATGCATGACTTGGGTACCATCTTGTGTGAGACCATCAGTGTGCTCGCATACCATGGCTAGTTTGCTCCTTGCAACATGCATGTACCTGCATTGTCATGTGCCTGTGTCCCTAAGCTTTTGAGCACCATGACTTGGCCTCGCATGCAACAGCGGTACTACGGCATGTGTGTTTGCACTATGCCATTTATGCCTGCACCATGCACCCACACACACATGCACACATTTGGAGTCCCACGCTTGCACACGCACACACACATGCATGCGCGCCTGCCTGCCCGCCTGCCTGTCTACCCGTCGGCTCCCCTGCCCGCCAGTGTGCTCGCCCGCACGGCCGCCCGCCTGCCCTCACGCACACAGGCATGCACGCACACACCCACACACACAAGCACGCACACGCACAAGCACGCATGGTCTCTTGCATGCACGCACGCCCACCCGCCTGCCTGCCTACCCGCCCGCTTGCCTACCCACCTGCCCGCCCCCTCAGCCGCCGGTCGGCCTGCCCGCCCACCAGTCATCCATCCTGCTATCCCACCTGCCGCTATCCCACCCGGTCGCCGCCTGCCATACCGCCCGCCTGCCATACTGCCCGCCCGCCATGCCGCCACGCCTGTGCTTGTGCATGCACGCACGCCCGCCCGCCAGCACGCCACACCCGATCACCAGCCCGCCTGCCCAGCTGTATGCACGCATGTTGGGGCATGCCAGAGCCAACGTCCACCACACCCAACCCAAGCATCGGGCAATGCGTGCCACTGCACGGACTTGTGCATCAGTCCGAAGAGCACGCAAGCACTGCAGACTCTGCAGTTACTTGCAATCTAGATCTCCTCGATGGGGGTCCCAGTTTCTGCACTCTTTTTTTCCCCCATGCACCTTCCCAGCATTCCACAATTCTCCTACTCTTTCAGTGAAAGAGCAGCCTAAGGCTCGGGGTAGAATTAGACTACCCCAGTGAACTTTGATTTCGACGATTGATTTGTGCCATAATTTTTTCGATGAGTTTTTTTTCCCTTTTGTAGTTATCTTGGGGGTTCTTTTGAAATCGACGAAAAAGGGGGGGTGGATCGTTAAATTCGACGAACTGGGGTATGTCAATATTTTTTCCGACGAATCAGCCCAAAAACGTTTCTTCTCGCTCTCGCGTTGGAATTGTTCGAACGCGAGAGCGAGGAGCATACGACCATTCGGCATTTCGAATGGTCGTATGCCCATCGCGCTCGCGTTTGTCGTTCCACCGAACGGCAAACGCGAGGTGGGGAGCGTTCGGTGGCCTCGACGGCCACCGAAACGCATCCCCGCGTGTTCGAACAACGCCGACCACGTGATTTTAAGAAAACAAACATCTGGATGCAAGACCAAAGAGACAAAGGACCCGGTTCTGAACTAGGCAGAGGCATAAGGGTAGACCGTTAAATTCGACGAAACAATTTTTGAATTATTTTGGTGGTTCTTTTGAATTCGACAAAAAACCTTTTTTGACGTAATTCGACCATGGGAAAAATAGTTAATATCGAAATCAAAGTTCACTGGGGTATCTTGAAAGCTGGAAAATCTTGAATTCTTGGAAATCTCATTTTGTCTTGGTTTTTGAGATGAGATCGAGATAATCTCGTTTTCGAGATGAGCGAGACCGAGATTCCAGAAAATGGGTGATTTTGAGACACAATCTAAAAATTCTCATTCTCGGAATTTCTCCCCCATGTCATGATGTAGGATTGAGGTGTGGAGTGTGAGTGTGGTACTTGATTTTTATGGAAGTGAGAGATGACATGCTTCCATGTTAATGTTGAGGTAGGATGCTTTTATACAGGGTAAACTTGGCCCACAACGGATGCAAGCAGTTTGAGCGTGTGATTAGCGTGAAGGGTGTGTTGTGCGAGAGAGGGTGTGTTGTGCTAGAGAGTGAGTGATGAGTTCGAACAATGTGAACGTTGGCTTATGTGTAATGAAAACTTCCACTGCTGAAAATGTGCCCATGACTGAACTATGCCAAGGTACTGAACTGCCGTGATGTGCACATACCCTGTTCCACTTTGAGCATTTCCAAGATTATGAGAATCTCGGACAAAAGTTTTGAGGTCGAGATTTTTCTGGGAATTTCATATCAAGTTCGAGATGAGATCGAGATAGCATGACCCAGGACCCGACAGTGTTGGCAGGGCGCGCGCCTTATGGCAAACGCCTTAAGGCGTGCCTTCCACGCCTTAAACGCCTTAGAAATAATTAAGGCGCGCCTTGGGTTTTGAAGGGAAAAAAAAGTGGTCAGAAAAACCTGGAAAAAAAATGTACGTGTTCAGTCTTGGGCAAGACATTCATACCTGTGGTCAAAACAATGAGCGGCAGGGTCTTCAACCAACGAAAAATCATGATATGATGCACAAAGTGCAAGCAGGAATGCCGCACAACCACATGAATCTGGTGGTTTATATGTGTAATGTACACCTGTTTTTCTTTTTCACAGCAATTGCAGTAAAAAAAAAATTCCACCCTTCGACAATGCCTCCACCATGTTCAAAACGTCACGCTGGACACACCTATTTTTAATTTTTTTTTTTCTGAGGTGGTCACCCTCTGTTCGGGCTATAAGGCGCTGCCTTAAGGCGCGCCTTACTTCCTTCACGCCTTAAACGCCTTCATTATAATGAAGGCACGCCTTTTGCCTTCACTGGGACCCGAGCGAGATTGAGACAACTTCAGAGTTGTCTCGAAATTCGAGATGAGATCGAGAATCTCGTTCTCGTCTCGTTTTCCTAGCGTTATCTTTCACCTACTCCCCCGCACTACTCCATTCTTTCTGGAGTGGAGCATGTCCAAGAAGCTGAGGGAAATGTGTGCTGTACTTAACTGCATGTGCCGTACTGTCATGCGATGCGGTGCAGGCTGCAGGAGACGGCGAGAAAAGTAAGGCTGCTGAGGACCCCCCTGCTGCGGCGCAATCTCCACCTTCTTCCGTGCGAAGCATCCTTTGCAGTGACTGCGACGGCAATGGTGGGGGGTCCCTCCCTCCCCTTGAGCAAGTGTTATGGCTCCAGTCTCTATCTGTCCCTTGAGCGAGTGCTATGGCTGCAGTCTCTGTCTGTCTCTTGAGCGAGTGTTATGGCTCTAGTCTCTGTCTGTCCCTTGCGCGAGTGTTATGGCTGCAGTCTCTCTCTGTCCCTTGAGCGAGTGCTATGGCTGCAGTCTCTGTCTGTCTCTTGAGCGAGTGTTATGGCTCTAGTCTCTGTCTGTCCCTTGCGCGAGTGTTATGGCTGCAGTCTCTCTCTGTCCCTTGAGCGAGTGCTATGGCTGCAGTCTCTGTCTGTCTCTTGAGCGAGTGTTATGGCTCTAGTCTCTGTCTGTCCCTTGCGCGAGTGTTATGGCTGCAGTCTCTCTCTGTCCCTTGAGCGAGTGCTATGGCTGCAGTCTCTGTCTGTCTCTTGAGCGAGTGTTATGGCTCTAGTCTCTGTCTGTCCCTTGCGCGAGTGTTATGGCTGCAGTCTCTCTCTGTCCCTTGAGCGAGTGCTATGGCTGCAGTCTCTGTCTGTCTCTTGAGCGAGTGTTATGGCTCCAGTCTCTGTCTGTCCCTTGAGCGAGTGTTATGGCTGCAGTCTCTGTCTGTCCCTTGAGCGAGTGTTATGGCTGCAGTCTCTGTCTGTCCCTTGAGCGAGTGTTATGGCTGCAGTCTCTATCTGTCCCTTGAGCGAGTGTTATGGCTCTAGTCTCTGTCTGTCCCTTGAGCGAGTGTTATGGCTCCAGTCTGTCTGTCCCTTGAGCGAGTGTTATGGCTCCAGTCTCTGTCTGTCCCTTGAGCGAGTGTTATGGCTGCAGTCTCTGTCTGTCCCTTGAGCGAGTGTTATGGCTGCAGTCTCTGTCTGTCCCTTGAGCGAGTGTTATGGCTGCAGTCTCTGTCTGTCCTTTACCACCGTTGCAGACTGCGTGGCTTGACTGTCTGCCTTCACGATGCTGCATTGTTTTTGGTATGCAACAAGATGTTGCATTGCCCTGCGTCAGGAAACGTCGTTGCTGTGTACATGTCGGCAGGTCGTATATTGCTGTGTACATGTCGGCAGGTTGTATATTGCTGTGTACATGTCGGCAGGTCGTATATTGCTGTGTACATGTCGGCAGGTCGTATCTTGCTGTGAACATTTGGCACGCATCATGGGCTCACGACGTTAATTGCCGGCCAGGAATCCGAAGCTGCGATTGACAATCTGTCGGCAGCAGGAAATTGTAGGAGCCACCGTTCTGTTTCCCTTAGTAGAGTTTATGTTGTGCCAAAGACTATGTTCTGTCGTTAGATTTCATGTTGTCCTAACGATTATGTTGCCGTTTAGAGTTTCTTTTTTTTATGCTTCTGTTATGTTTTGTGTTTTTGTTAGATTTTGTGTTTCCCTATGTTTATTTGCTTAAGACGCTTTGCTAAGCGTCTTAAGCAAATAAATACTGTGACTTTCCCTTAGAGCTTATGTTGTTGCTAACATCTACGTTGTGGACGTGTTCTGTAATTCCAGCCAACATCACGACTATGGCTCGAGGTATGCATGCGCGTATCTGGTTGTGTGAACTGTTGGATTCTGAATGAGAAGTTTACCGAATCAAAGTGCTCCTGGACCTGTGGTGGTGAGCCCCTCTCCACCTTGCTTCTGACCATGCAATGCCGTACGCTTTTGTGCACGTGTCACGCAGACAGAGCAATTCGAAGTTTGCTGTCAATGCTCGTGCTGCTGCTCGCTTGCGCTGCTTGCTTTGGTGTGTGTGTGTGTGTGTGTGGTGTGTGTTGTGTTGTGTGTGAGCAGGTGCGGTGGTGTGTCGACAATGCCAAGGCGGTGGAGTCAATCTGGAGGACCATTTTGGGGGAAGGNGATGGTTGTCTTGAGTTGTGCAACCTAAGCACTCCCTCATCCATGCATGAGTGCATGCACGAGCACACATTGCCGACTATGTGTGCTCGTGTTTTGGAACACAAGAAACTTGGCTTCCAAGAATCTGTGTGTGGCTGTGGTGAGCTGGCTGGGGTGGATGCAGACTAGGTGAGGTTCATCAGAACGGTTGTGGTGAGCTGTGGATGAGTTTTCATGCAAGCATTGGGACCAACTCTTCTTTTGCACCTGCGCTTTCTCCGTCCATTTTGCACCTGCGCTTTCTCCGTCCACTTTGCACCTGCGCTTTCTCCGTCCACTTTGCACCTGCGCTTTCTCCGTCCACTTTGCACCTGCGCTTTCTCCGTCCACTTTGCACCTGCGCCTTCTCCGTCCACTTTGCACCTGCGTTTTCTCCGTCCACTTTGCACCTGCGTTTTCTCCGTCCACTTTGCACCTGCGCTTTCTCAATCCACTTTGCACCTGCGCTTTCTCAATCCACTGTGTGTGTGTGTGTGTGTGTGTGTGTGTGTGTGTGTGTGTGTGTGTGTAACGGAGTGTGGGTATGTTTGGAAGCAAGTTCTTTTTTGTCACTCTGTTTCTTCTTTGTGCGATGGTTGCGGGTGTGCAATGGGGTTGTGGTGCAGAGGGAAGAGGCACATTCTGTGTGGCAATTGCAACGGCGCTGGTTTCGTGGGTGGCTTCCTCAGTGGCTCGGAGTGACAGAAGAAGATTGGCGCAGTCGTACTGGGATTGACACACCTGTGCTTATGCTGCCAGTCCTGTTCCATGCGTGAAAGCCCTCCTTCCCCTCCCCCCTCTCCCTCTTTCACACGGAAGGTGAGGTAGCTACGAGCATTCGTTGAGCAGCCCTTCAGGGTTGACCTCGGAGAATGATTTGTTGCGATGCACGTCACAAAAAATGAGGATCAGAAAGCCGGAGCTGCTTAAAGCTCAAAGGAAAAACTTGTTGCGCAGTAATGATTACTGCATCCTCTTCCATTTGCATGTCATTGCGAGTGACTGATTCCCACGATGGTGAACCATGGTTGCTTCGACAGCTGTGCAGTGGTGGACCTTAGAAGGGGCTTTTGACTTACATGGGATTTGTGACAAGGTTTCAGAAACGGGTGAATTGGGACACATAGCAGAGTTTGAAACAATGTGGATTTGTTTCTCCAAGTAGAAAGGAGGTCAAATATGGAGAGGACTCATTTGTGTGTGTATCACCAAGTTCTTTGAGGTGGCGCATATGCGGCAGTCATTGACTTCCATGTGAGTGCTCACATTTTGTGTGTCAAACCATACACATTTTGACATGTGTAAGGAGACCTGTCAAACTTACATCTGAGATCATGAAGGTCATTGTGTAAAGGTGTTTCTAATACCCAGAAACAGGTACGAACGGGACTGAAGTTGTGGTCAATTAGATAGTGAGCAGAAACAATCGAGCGAGGCCTGTTCAGAGAGTAAGATGCGCTGAAGGAAGTGAACAAGCCCACCATGGGGAGGCCCATGAGAAGTTACACACAGCTGGCTGTGGTTGAGTTAGCCAAGCCCCAAGCACAAATCGAGCTTCACTTGCGGCATTTTCTGTCTCCCCTCCACAATACAAACCCATGAACAAGCTAGTCTCTGATTGCCCAGGAACCAGACACATGGGGGTGTTTGACCATGCTTGAGATTGTTCTTAATCATGTGTAGAATGAGTTTAGGAGGTAATAAAAGGACATGTGTTTATGTCTACGTGCGTGTCTGCATGTCGAATTCGAGTGCAATATGAAACCTAAGGTTTCTCGGCGATCCACAGAGGAGGAGGAAACCCCAACCTTTGTATTGCATTGCATGTGTAGCTACAACCATCAGCAAGCCTCTCTCACAAGAAGCCACAGCTGTATTTGTACGAGCAGACTTGGGTGGTCTTTGCCGAGGCGAAGGGCGGCTGCCCTAAGCTTGTGAAAGCCTTCGGGTTGCACTTTTCACATCGAAAAACCCTTTTAAGCCTCCAACAGGTTCCACCTGTGGTCATCTTGCCTCACTCCCCCCAATGTACATGTGCCCTGCCGACTTCATCAGCGTCCCCTCACAGCCTTGCCCGATCAACTGCTTCACAGTCCACTGCGGTCGTGAGTGGTGGCAAAGCCACGCCACATCACGCCAAGCCACGCCACGTCACGTCCACACGTACTCGAACACCTTTCTGCTGATGCTGTCGCTCACAGGCTTGCCCTTCACAGCAACAGAGCTGCTGAGAAGCCTCGCCTGCGCCTCGTGGTTGCCCTCCTGCGCACATTTTGCAAACCACGCGAAAAGAAACAGAAGCACAAACACAGTTGTCCACATAAGCAAAAGGTAGCTCTATGTGAAGAGCGTCCAAGGCAACTGTTTTTTTTTCCAGCTGCAGAGCACCAGATTGCGCGTGAATGAGAATGCATGGTGGTGGGACATGTTCGAAGCATGGATGGCATCGAAACAACTCACATCATCAGATTGCAAAACACTGAAAAAAAAAAAAAGAATGACAAGAATGTCTGCTTCCA
>SZWC01024675.1:0-15693 GCA_023375785.1 Penium margaritaceum | reverse complement strand
TTTTCTGGCAGGCAGGGTTTTCTCGGTGAGCCCTGCCAGACAGCCGACAGCCCAAAACCCGGGCGTCGTCCGTTTTGCCTGAAAACTGGACCATACCATGATACGCACGATGCAAACGTAGTTGTCTGGTCAAAATTAGCTAGAACAAATAGTAGTGAGCAGTTTTTTTACTGTAAGGAATACTTACATAACTCCACAATGGGTTTTTGGGTTATTAAGTACCCCTTACAGTAGTGATTGATGTTGTGTACTCAGTGTCACCTCTCGGCTCACATTCTTTGCCATGCAGACTCCTGATGAGGTGGAGGCTACGAAAGACTAGGGGAGCAGACGCGAGTCTGCAGGCAGCTACCGGGTACACTCCAGCCGTCTTCACACATCCTGGCTTCCCTTGTGGGGTGCTCATACCTTGTCTCAAACCAATCGACTTCGATACCTTTGCATGATTGAGCTTTGGTGGTTTGATGACCTAGCTTTGTCTTACCTGTGAACCGGTTGTAGTTTTGGCTGACATAGTTTAGGCCAAAACGTCAGTTTTGGACTTGTGAGACTCGAGTAGGGTTATCCCCCTCGCATTTCAAGTGGGCACCGGCGAGCCCCAATTCGCCGGCCGACGGGTGGACTTGGATAGCGAGCTCCACCCGCCACCTCTCTCACTCACACGTTTTGCTCTCACACTCTCCACGCTCATCTATTCTGACTACCGTCAGTCTCATTCAAACCACAGTGTCGAGCTTCACGTGGACGCATGAGGGAAGAGGGGTAGGGCATTTCCTTTTTGGTATCGGATCGAGACGAGCTAGTGCTCGTCACATCGTGCATGAGAAGCGCGAGGTCCTGGGAGGGCTCACCGAGCAGCAGCCACGTCGATCTGCCACTGCGCGGACCAGCAGCGGCAATAGCGGCCGCGCAAAGCTGCAGCCGCAGCGGCGGCAGTGGCAGCGTCGGCGGCAGTGGCAGTGGTGCTTTGGCTCAGCCGCACTGGCCAAGTTGCAGCACCATTGCGCGGAGTAGCAGCAGCATTGGCAGTTGCGTGGAGCAGCGGAAGAAGCAGCAGCGGTAGCGGCGTGCAGCAGCGTGCAACAACAGTGGCCAGCGGCAACACCAGTTAGCAGGAGCAGCAATGACTGCTGCTTAGCTGCGGCTGCAACAGCAGCTGAAAATCGCACTGGCTCAGCCACAGGGACGGTTGAGCAACGCCACAAACAGCCACATAGAGCAATGGCTGTAGCGACGGTGGCATGTAGCAGCGTGCAGCAGCGTGCAGCAGTAGCAGTCAGCAATCACAGCAGATTGAAGCGGCGGGCAGCAGCAGCACTCACGGCTGTCCAACTGCCGTTGTGACAGCAGTAGCGGCAAGGTTGCGGCAGTGGGTGTAGTAGCAGCCAGCCACAACTGCAGAAGGCACCTCATCCAGTGATAGCGACGACGACAGCAGCAACAGTAGCAGTAGCAGCCGTCATATCGTCTTTGGTATACCCTTCCCCTTTCTGGCTGGGCTCCCCTCTCTTCTTGGGTTGGGTGGCGGTGGTTCAGGTACCCACAGGCTGCCTCGCAGCCTTTTACAGATTTCCCACGCCCACGGGGGCGGGGGACACGCTGCCAGATTTTTTCGGCAATGTGGGGGAGGTCCACCGGCGGCTTTTAGGCTGAAAAACGGCCTCCTCATATTTCCCACGCCCACTGGGGCAGGGGAAACGCTGCCGAGTTTTTTCGGCAGCGTTGGGGGGTCCACCGGCGGCATTTAGGCTGAAAAGGGCCTTGCTTTATTTCCCACGCCCACTGGGGCAGGGGAAACGCTGCCGAAATTGCTCGACAGCGTGGGGGGTACATTGGCGTCGGCCTTCAGGCTGAGAAAGGCCCCGACACACTTCTCATGCCCACTGGGGCGAGGTGAACGCTGCCGAAATTGTCCGGCAGCTTTCACCACTTAACGTCAGTGTCAGCAATTGTGGTGCACACTCGCGACACCCCACGCAGCTCCATGCCGAAGGACACACCTGATGGAGTCGGCTGTGCCGGCTCCACTATGGACGCTGGTATTGCCGCCTCCGGTGTAATTGGCGACACACTGGGCGCAACGCGGGATGAATCCCCGTCTAGCCCCGGCTCGTTAGCTTGCAATCTATGCGAGTTGCGCGAGCAGCAGGCTCAGCAAGCTGAACAAACAGCCAAGAAGATAGCTGACTTGTTCAAACTGGTTCGTGACGCAGTCCAGCCAGAGCAGCAGCAACCGCAGCAATAGCAACAACAGCGGCAACAACAGGTTCAGCAGCAGGAACAACAGCAGAAGTTGCTCCATGATGCATTGCGGAAGGGAAAAATGACAGTCCACAGTGCAGTTGCAGCTGATGTCGATGCAACGTTAGGAGCATTCGACGCAGATCCATCCGACAACGTTCCGGTGTCGGGCTCAGACACCAGTGACGAGGAAGGCATGTTACGCCTGCGCCTTGCACAGCTGGAAAAACGGCGTCGAACCCGCTCAGGGCACAAAGGCACACCATTCGGCACAGCAGGCCCTAGCAACATGCCCAGGACAACCGCAGACCCGACTTCCCTAGAGGACCAGCTGCTCCGCATGAGTCTGGGGTTGGAAAAAGGTCCCCCGTCTCCGCCGCCAACACATGCTGTCCCGGCAGCGTTGCCGACGACAAAGCCACCCAAGCGGTTTGAGACCGAACCTCCCGCCTACCGGGAAGAGGATAGCTACACCACGTGGGAACCACGGTTTCGTATGTGGGCAGCCAGTGAGGGGGTGTACCCGTACTACACCCTCCCGTACAAGACTACGGACCCCCAGTAGGCGGCAACCGCCGCACGTGCGGCCTATGGTCTCCTGAAGGCCGTCCCGGAGGAGTACACCCTCAACTAAGAACCCTTCCTTGGTGATCCTCGCACTGGAGCTGGAGCTGACCCCCTCGAGGCATGGAAGCTGGCAACTCTTTTTGAAGGCGCTACCATGGCAACAACATCACAGCGGCTGTCTGACTTCAACTCTCTTCGCCAGGGTGGACACAAGGCGCCAGCCGACTACTGGCGGCGAGCGATGCGGTTGTATAGGGCCCTGGGGAAGAATCGGCCAAGCCAACTCATGTTGTTCAACACCATCAGGATCGATGTTGGACGCGAGTATGCCAAGACCTTCCACAACTTCAACCTGAGCAGCCTCCAGAAGATGGCTAACAGAGGCATCCTCTTGTCATGGGCCACAAAGAATTTCCTACACGTGGCAGCAGTTGGCGCAGCAAATGACGCCCGTCACGGCGCATCAGCCGCAGCCGTCGCAGCAGTACAGACGCCACGCACGACGACATCACAACAGCAGCTGGCTCAGCTGCGGAAGTCCAAGGGAAGAAGACAAGGAACAACAGGAGGGGTGGAAAGGTTGGCAAGGACCAGGCGGCTTTCAAGTCGACTCGGGAATGACAATGGGAGTGCTATAACTACGGGGGAGCACACCGTTACACGGAGTGTAAGCTCCTGAAGAACTGGACAAAGATTGCGCAAGGACTACAACAGGCGTTTGAGCAGCGTGAGCGCGCCTCCGTCCACTCCACAACAGCGACTGACACGTAGTCTCCACCGCGAGCTGATGTGGCTGAAGACAGTGCCAACAAATTGACACCCCTGGAACAGCAGCTTGCGTCCCAGGCCCGTGACATCGCCGAGCTCCGCCAGCTACTCCGACTCACCACTCAGGGAGGTGCGAGTGCATTGACTGAGCCAAGGGGTTCCACTCTTGGACCTTTTGAGTCCGTGATGTGCAGTCGCGATGGTGGTGGTGGGGCACAGTGCGCTGTTGAGTCTGTGGAGTCGTTCGCCGCATGTGATGATGCTAGTCTGTCCGCTGTCTTCGCCGTAGTATGCACAGGTCACGACGATCTGTCGTGGCTTGATGAGTCGCAAGCACGTGTCGCCTGTACGATTCAGTAGTCGTCTGTTGAGTCACCTCTGTCCACCGTCTGCACAGTTGGCAGCTATTCAATCACGTAGCCCGAGCGTGTGACGGATGCCACCTGGATCCTAGATTCGGGTGCCACCCATCACATGACATGTCGTCGCAGTGATTTCGTGGTCCTTGGTCCTGTTGGCTCTGTGAAGTCTGTGCGTACGGCTCCTGGGCATGAGGTTCATGTTCAAGGTGAAGGTGTCGTGCAATTCCATGGACCGTCTGGACCGTTTCACATTTCGAATGTGTTGTATGTGCCTGGCCTAGAACTCAGCTTGCTGTCTGGACGTGCCTGCACACGGATGGGTCTCAGTGTGGCATTCACACGTGAGGATGCCACTGTCTCCATTTGCACCACTTCTGAAGTGGTACTCTGTGGTAAGGCAGTAGGGGACTTGTACCACGTCTCCAGCTGCCCCACGTTGACCACCATCACTGCATCTCCCACTGCACGAGTGTTCGTGACAGGCACAATGTTGCTTGAGCATTAGAGTCTACTACATAGACGCTTGTGTCACGTCCACTTGGATGCCGTAGATCCTCTGATTCGTACCCAACCTGCACTCGGTGTTGATGCAGCGTCCTTCGAGACGCCGCCCAAGACCGATTGCCTGCAATGCGCACAAGGCAAAAAACACCGTGCAACATACCCTCTGTCCGACTCACGGGCTCGCAAGCCCCTCGAGTCGGTTCACTCTGATCTCCTGGGACCCCTCCCCGTGGAGTTCTAGGATGACAGAGGGCGTTACGTTCTGGCAATCACGGATGACTTCACCCGCATGCGGTGGGTCTTCAGTCTACGCCTGAAAAGCGATGCTGCACTTGTTGTGCACACATGGCTTGTCATGGCCGAACGTCAGTCCGGCCATACCCTCCAAAACTTCCGCTCAGATCGGGGCGGTGAATACATTGGGGATCTTGACCGCTACTTCTCCAAAGTGTGAGTGTTTCACAACCTCTCCGACCCAGCCACACCACAGCAAAATGGTGTGTCTGAGCGGTGGAACTGCACCATGGAGGATGCGGTTCGCTCCATGCGGGTAGATAGCGGCATGCCTGAGGTGTTCGCCTTCGAGGGCATGGTCTACATGACATGGGTCTGGAACAGGATTCCTCACGGCCCCCTCCCGAACACGCACACCCAGTACCAACTGTGGTACGGACGTCGTGCCGACCTCCGGCTCGCATGCGTGTGGGGGTCCCTTGCCTGCGTCTGGTTCACACCAGAACAACAAAGATCCAAATTCTCCCCTAGAGGTCGCGTCTACGCGTTTGTCGGCGTGGCTNAATACATGGGGGATCTTGACCGCTACTTCTCCAAAGTGTGAGTGTTTCACAACCTCTCCGACCCAGCCACACCACAGCAGAATGGTGTGTCTGAGCGGTGGAACTGCACCATGGAGGATGCGGTTCGCTCCATGCGGGTAGATAGCGGCATGCCTGAGGTGTTCGCCTTCGAGGGCATGGTCTACATGACATGGGTCTGGAACAGGATTCCTCACGGCCCCCTCCCGAACACGCACACCCAGTACCAACTGTGGTACGGACGTCGTGCCGACCTCCGGCTCGCATGCGTGTGGGGGTCCCTTGCCTGCGTCTGGTTCACACCAGAACAACAAAGATCCAAATTCTCCCCTAGAGGTTGCGTCTACGCGTTTGTCGGCGTGGCTTCATGCTCAGGCGTCGCATTGTCGAGTCTCGAGACGCTCTATTCTTTCAGCGTCTCTCCTTCAGAGATCTACCCGTCCGGGGCACCCCGCAGTCGCATTCCCCTGGGTGTGGTACGTTTCCACGCTCAGGGGAGGGTGGGCTGCCTAATGACGCCGTCCCGGTCAACCTGGGCGCTACTGGTCCGTCCCACCCCTAGGGTGACTCGCAAGTGTCGTCCACACCGCCCACGTTGACCGCATCGCATGTCCCACCTGCGCCCACTGTCCCGCCAGCATCCCCTGCAGTATAGGAGTCTGTGTCACCTGTCGCGTCCCCGGTGCTTCCCGTGTCCCCTGCACCTGTATCACCAGCAAAGTCACTGGTGTCACTTGCATCGCCTGCACCACCTGTGCAGTCTACGTCACAGTTGCATCGCCTGCATTGTCCTCACCCTCCGTCTGCCCAGGCGACACACCAACATCACCTGGCACATCGCCAGTCGTGTCCGTGTCTGACGAGTGTCCACCACCTGCCCTAGCTGTACCATCACCAGAGCCATACCGGCGAGGTGAGGGTGGACGCCTTCGACCGCGTCCTGCTCGTAGCGTGCACAGCGGGGATCCCGGCATGAGGGCCTTGGGCCTCAGTGCGCAGGGCCCATCCCGACTACGATACAGGCCTCGCTCTGCTTGCTCACAAGCGTCAACTTGCAGTGGACTCTTCAGAATCCACCATCACCGTTGGCCCCACGCCTTCGGCCTATGTCTTGGCCACGCGCGGTGGAGATGCCGCGGCCCCAGACCCTAGTGTGGTGGGAGTGACACCAGACCCTAGCACACTGCGCCAGGCCCTGGCTGGACCCGATGCAGCACTTTGGCGCGCAGCATGCGAGGCTAAGCTGGCGGCTGTCGAGGAACATGGGGTTTACGACCTCGTAGACCTGCCGCTTGGACGAAAGGCCGTTCAGGCCAAGTGGGTTTTGCGGAAAAAGCTGAAACCGGACAACACAGTTGATCGCTACAAAGCACGGCTGACAGCAAAGGGATTCTCTCAGGTCGAAGGGATCGACTTCACGGAGACTTTTGCACCAGTTGGACGCAGGACCACGGCCTTGGGTCTGCTATCCCAGGTGGCCCAGCACGACTGGGAACTCCACCAAATGGATGTCAACAACGCGTTCCTACATGGAAAACTAGATGAAGAGATCTACATGGTCCAGCCCTCAGGGTTCGAGTACGGCAGCGGTCGTGTGTACCTGCTGCAGAAAGCGTTGTATGGCCTGAAGCAGTCACCTCGATGCTGGAACAAGGAGATCACTGGCACGCTCCTACGAGCGGGCTATGTCCAGAGCGCGGCGGACCCATCGTTGTTCTTGTCCCAGGCCACTGTGCCCTTTTCGGCCATCTTGGTCTACGTTGATGACCTCCTGATCGTCTCGTCTGACCTGAAGGCTATCGATGCGGCCAAGGGAGTGCTGCAATCGACATACAAAATGAAAGACCTGGGAGAGGTTGAAGTGTTTCTGGGCATGCAGATTGTCCGTGATCGTGCTCGTCGGACGCTCCTGATCCATCAGGTGCGATACGCCCTCACTCTGGGGGAGCGTTTTGCCGAGCTACTCAGCGGCGTGTGTAAGGCGTCCACCCCGATCACCCCAGACGGACAGGACGCCCTGAAGGTCGATGGTCCAGCAGAGCTGGGAGAACTGGTCGACGTAACCCTGTACTTGCGGGTTATTGGCTTGCTTATGTATCTGGCCACGACGACACGGCCAGACATCGCCTTCACGGTCAACTTGCTCGCACACTTCTCACAGGCGTCGCGTAGACGGGTCCTGGAGGCCGCAATCCGGTGCGTGCGGTACGTCGTTTCCACCGCTCGCATGGGACTTCACTACCGAGGGCAGGCCTCGGTGGTTCTCGACGGATACACAGACACTGTCTGGGCGTGGAGTCCGGACGGCAAGAGTCGCACCGGATACATCTTCCTCATTGGGGGTACAGCTGTCTCATGGCGCAGTGGTAAGCAAGGTTGCATCGCTTGCAGCACTACAGAAGCAGAGTATGTGGCTCTTGGTGCTGGCGCGACCGAGAGTGTGTGGTTGGTGCGTCTGTTGCGTGAGCTAGGTCAGTCCATGCCCCCCGTTGTGCTTCGGTGTGACAATTAGAGCGCAAAGTCCATCACAGAAAACTCCGGCGTGCTCCATGCACGCACGAAGCACATTAATATTGAGTACCACTACGTCCGGAACCTGGCGGATCGAGGTGAGATTGAGGTCATGTGGGTCCGCATTGACTCGCAGCGTGCTGACTTTCTAACAAAGGCCATCGGCCGTANAAGGCCCTCAGTCGTAATGTCTTCAAGAGTGCTGTTCACTCCGTGGGTCTCATCAGTCCACATGATCCAGAATGATCGTTGGTGTTTCCCCCTTCTCGTCTCTTGTACTCACGTTCGTGTTTTTCCTCTATGTGTGTGGGTTGCTTGTCTGCGGGTCATGGGGGAGTGTTGAAGTTCGTTGGCCACTCACAACTCTATGCCCTCTTGCCTCACACACTCTTCACACACTCATGTACAGATTGAGTGACAATGGTGCCACCTGGGGAGATGTATGACGTGCCTATCATGACTGGAGCCGTCGACGCCCTCAAGCTTCTGCTGGACCCAGGAGGGCCCTCTGGCACAGATGCAACCATTGAATGATTCTCCATAATGCTCTATGACTGCCTGTGATGCGGTGTATGCTAGGGCCCATACATTCTCACTGCCGTGCCCTGCATCATGTTCTTCTGACTTGCATGTGATGGGGGAGCTGTATTTTCCCGGGTGCTGATCCCTAGGGGGCCACCGTGCCGGTTTTGGCCGTGCCACGGTGAGAAGCCGCCCTCGGTTAATTCCGAGTGGTCGGGCTCGACCCCCGGGTGGCAGCACTAGCTCACTCAAGCGTCCTGCTCGAGGTGAGTGCGTGCTCACCGGTACTAGGCTCGCTCGCTCCCCCTCCTCTCTCTTGTCTTGAGTTGTAATGCAAGTGTTGCAACCTACTTGCCGCATCCATGGCTTGTCCCGCTCGTTTGAGCTGCTTGCACACTCAGCTCTTGCCACACTAGGACCAGCTAAAGAGGAATGTTCCTAGCAACTACTGGTATCAGAGCAAGTGAGACTGTTCTTCCTCACCGCTCCGCGATCCTGGTCCGCACTCCTCGCGGCCATAGTTTACCGCGAGCCATGCATCACCACCGCCATTCCTTCGGTTGCCACCGTTCTCATTTTCCGCACTCTACAGCAGCCATCTGAGCTGCATCACCTCCTCTTGGCTGTGGCGGGTCTCCACTTCTCGGAGTCTTGCGATGGCTACTCACTCTACTTGTATACACACCCGGACTCTCCATGCAGCCAGTTGGACCGCAGCAGCCGTCTGAGCTGCCATGTCATCCTGCTTGCGTCGTACTGCACCCGATCGCCTCACACTTCTCCACAGCCACTCTGGGCTGTAAGTGAGGTCGTGCGTGGTGCTTGTGGGCAGGAACCACCCCATCTTGCCCCTCAGCGCTCTCTCGCTGTATCTCGCTCTGTCCCGCTGCCTTCTGCTGCTCTCCCCGCACCCGCTCTGCACCTGACTGCGTTATCTCCCTCCGTCGTCACTCTCGGCTGCTTCTGGAGTTGCTTGGGAATTGGGCGTACTCACAGCCTTCTACCTGCCCTCGGCAACACCACGCTGCTTGCAGTGCTCTCTCTTGCTCAAGTGCCCGGCACACGTGGGTGGTTCTCTTGACTCTCCACTGCTGCTTGCTGCCATTAGCTGCACCCAGGTTCTCTCCTGCCCCCAGCTGCGTCTGCAGTTGTAACCGTCATTCTGGATTCTCCACCACTTGACGGAACTCCTGACGAGGAACTCGATTCTCCCCAGACTGCCGCGCGGTACGCTGATGACAGGTGGGAGGACCCAAGGGACTACAACCCTCCTCCATCTCCAGACACAGATACTCCACTCTGGTTTCGCATGCTCGACTCCAACTACTGGCGAAATGACATAGAGAGGGTGGAGGCTGCGCGTGAGGAGGAGATCAATCGGCAGGTGTACACCGCGGACAACCTGCCACCGTCTCCCCGTCATCCTACGACCATGCAACCCGCAGCCGAAAACTCACCGTTCACATCTTCATCTACCCCTCACACCACTACCGACCCTTCTCCCGCTGCTACCGCATCTGCTACACCACCTCCAACTCAGGAAGTGCCAGGGGTCATTCCTGTACTCCCAGTCCACACAGACTCCATTGGCCTGGCAGGTGCCGTTCTTGACGCAGTAGCTGGGGCAGCAGCGACCTTTGCTGCAACTGCTCGTGCCTGCCGGGCAGCTACTCAGACTGCAGTCGGTCGTGCAACCGAAGCGTACGCCCAGACCGCAGCCTCACTTACTTTGATTGCAGCAGCTGCAGCAAACGTCGCCACCCAGATCACAGCAGCAGCAGCCTGTGTCACAACTGCGGCCTCCACTGCTGCTGATTCCACCGCTGCCGCCGTCGGCTCCATCCGCGCCTCCACTGCAGCACCTATCCTGACCCCCACAGGAGCTCCACGTGAGCTGACTCCACACGTCGCCACAGGGGTTCTTGTGGCATCTGCATCTGCAACAGTGGCCAGAGCCACTGTCACAGGCCTTCTGTGCCTAACCGTGGCGACTGCAGGGTGGATCGCGGTGCTCTTCTCCTCGGCAACAGCTGTGGTGGCCCCTCTCTTCTCCCTGCTACCCCGTTACTAGTGCGGTGAGATCACATCTCTCTCCACCTTCTCTCTCTATCCCTACTCTCTTCCCTTCCTCTGAACTCTACCTCCTCTTGTTCACCCCTTCTCCCATCATGCCTGGACCGGAGGATAAACTAGAGGCCCTTCAGGCCGCCCTTAGTGAAGCTCAAGCTGAGCGTAGAAAGGCGCAGGATGAGCTTGACCGTGAGCGTGACGCTCAGCAGGAATTGGCTGCCACAGTAGCCTCACTCGTGTTCGAACGTCTCCGCTCCATTCCAGCCTTTGCCGCTGCTATNCCCCGTTACTAGTGCGGTGAGATCACATCTCTCTCCACCTTCTCTCTCTATCCCTACTCTCTTCCCTTCCTCTGAACTCTACCTCCTCTTGTTCACCCCTTCTCCCATCATGCCTGGACCGGAGGATAAACTAGAGGCCCTTCAGGCCGCTCTTAGTGAAGCTCAAGCTGAGCGTAGAAAGGCGCAGGACGAGCTTGACCGTGAGTGTGACGCTCAGCAGGAATTGGCTGCCACAGTAGCCTCACTCGTGTTCGAATGTCTCCGCTCCATTCCAGCCTTTGCCGCTGCTATTCCTGCTGACCAGTCAGGGTCCACGGGCTCCTCAGCCCCGCGGGGTGGCGGTGTCGCAAATTCCTCCACTCCCGCTCTCTCGGCTGGAACAGCCTCTGCTGGCTCTCTCCCGCCAGCCCGGCAGAAAGACTTTGAGACGCCGCCACCGCACTTCACCCCCAAGCTCACCTTCACCTCGTGGGAGACGCGCTTCAGTACGTGGGCTCAGGGTGAATTATTGTGGGAGTATTACTCCCCTGCTAAGCCGCCGTTTTTGCCCCAACCAGCGGAGGCCGCCCGTGCTGTACGGGCCCTCATCAATGCAGGTCCCGAAAACCTCCTGGATGACATCGAAACATACAACGCTGACCCGATCCGAGGGACTACTGCTGATCCTGTAGGCGCTTATGCACTCATTTGCCGCCGCAAGAATGTCACTGGGCACGCTGCTCAGAGTGCCCTCACCGTGCAGTTCAACACCTTGCGGATGCGGGCGGACGAATTTGCAGACGAATACTGGGCGCGCAGTCTCCGCCTACTGCGCGACCTTGGCAAAGGTGCCCCAGGTCCTCTCTCAGCCTGTCTGTCTATCGTTGCTGGCCTCATCCCTGAGTTGTCTGATCTATATCTCCATGACTCCCAGGCTGAGCTCGAGCGCCTTGCCTCTGCACCTGTCCCTGCTGATGCCCCACCGGGGATTGGCCCTCTCTTTGATTTCACTGCTGCACGTCTCACTGACTGGTGGAACGCTCTTCAGAACAAACGCATGCACCGCGTTGCCATCGCAGCAGCTACCATCTCCTCACCCCCTACCTCCACCGCAGCCTCTTCCACCAACCCCTCTCAGGCTTCCGTGCACTCAACACAAGGTGCCTCTCGCGGCGGTGGAAGTGGATCTGGCTCCGGCCGTAACGGCGGGCGTGGGGGCAGAGGGCGTGGTGGTGGCCGTGGCGGCAAGGGTTCTGCCTCACCCGTTCCCGACGTCACCTGCTGGAACTGCGGCGCAACCGGTCACTCTGCACCCAAGTGCCATGCCCCCCGTGACGACGCTCATCTTGCTTCCTCCATGCGTGCACATTGGGCATGCACCGGTGTTGCATCCTCGTCTGCTACAGCTGCGATGACTGTCTCATCCTCCTCATCTTCCTCATCTGCCTCGGCCCTGACCACAACAATCGCCCCCGTTCAGCCGACGCCGTCTCCCCCCAGCCCATGGGGCTGGGTACCTCCGCCGTCTGGTCCCTACTACGGGCCCCCGTCTTCCCACTACTCCGTCCCTCCGTGGGCTCGTGATGACAACTACTACTCCGATCGCTCCTCTGACCGCTCCTCCGAGCGCTCCACTGATCGCCGTGACGAGGAGCGCACTCTTGAGCGACGCCTGGCCGAGCTCCTTCACCTTCGCTCTCAGGGAGGTGAGAGTGTGAGTGGCCATCCTGTTGTGTTGTCCTGTGGGTCCGATGTCACCCTCCGTGGTCCCTCCTCTGGTGGTGTGCAAGGGGAATTGCCTGATGACCGTGCTTGGATTGAGGACAGGCAGTCTCACACCCTGCCCTCTCGTCTTGGCTTTTCCTCTCTCTCCTCCCATCGTGGCACTGTTGCAATCTGTCTCGTCCTCCCCTCCACTTGTGCCTCCCCTGGCCTCTGGATCATCGATTCTGGGGCCACCCATCACATGACCTCTTGTCGTTCCTCCTTCGTGTCTCTTGGGCCCGTGCAGTCTGTGCGCTCTGTCCGAACTGGCTCCGGTCAGCTTCTCCCTGTCCAGGGCGTTGGTGTCGTCCGTTTTGTTGGCCCTGGCGGCACTGTGTACCTTCCTGATGTTCTGTATGTCCCGGACCTTGAGGTCAGTCTTCTCTCTGTGACCACCCTTGACGATCAAGGCATGGACTTCTCGTCCAGTCGCGGCCTTGCCTCCATCTCTCTCCGCTCCTCTGGCCATGTTGTTCTTCGTGGTGTGCGCTGTGATCGCCTTTTCCGTGTTCCACTCACATTACACTCGTCTTCCGCTGCCTCTGCTTTTGTTCATGTCGCCCCTTCTCTGTCGCCTGACCACGCTGCCCTCCTGCATTGTCGCCTCTGTCACATTCACACTGCCTCAATCCAGCACCTTCTTCGTCTCCAGCCTGCTCATGGCCTTGACCCTGCCACTTTCTCTCCTCCCTGCACTTCCACTTGCCTTGATTGCGCCACTGGCAAGATGCACCGTTCCCCTTTTTCCACATCTGAGTCCATTACCTCCCAGCCCCTTGACTTGGTGCATGCCGACGTCATGGGCCCCCTATCCCAGGACTTCCTAGGCGGCCTTGGTCGGTACGTTCTGTGTCTCACTGATGACTTCTCTCATTACCGCTGGGTCTTTGCCCTGAAACACAAAAGTGAGGTCACCGAAGTTCTTGAGTCCTGGCTTCCTCAAGCGGAGCGTGCGTGTCAGTGCTCCTTGCGTGTGTTTTGCAGTGACCGTGGGGGTGAATTCTATGGTCCCACGTCCCGCTTTCTTGAGTCTCGTGGTGTCCGACTTGAGTCCACTGCGCCGTACACACCCCAGCAAAACGGTGTCTCTGAACGCTGGAACCGCACTCTTGCTGACGGTGTTCGTTCTCTTCTCTCTGCCTTGGTCAGTCTCCTCTCTTTGCCTTCGAGGCGATGTCTTACATGACTTAGGTCTGGAATCGCATTCCGCATGGACCCCTTCCTCACACTATCACCCCCTTTGAGCGATGGACTGGCCGACGTGCTGACCTTCGTCTTGCCCGCGTTTGGGGGTGCCTTGCCTCCGTCTGGATCCCCTCCGACCAACGGAGTGGTAAGCTGTCCCCTCGTGGTCGCCTTTGCATCTTCCTTGGTGTCTCACCCTTCTCCAAAGCCTGGCGCTTCTGGGATCCTTCCCGCTGTCGTGTCGTTGAATCTCGCGATGCTCTGCTTTTTGAACATCTGTTCGAGCGTGACGCTCCCCGCTTTGGTGGGTCCCTCTCTCCGCCTCTTCAGGGTGGGGGTGGTGATTCTCTGCCCTCAGGGCTTGCTCTTTCCCCCTCGGTGCATCCCTCTGTCCCCTCGGTCGCCTCCTCTGCTGACCAGGGCTCTCCGCTGCCCGTGTTCCCTTCCCTGGTCTCCTCACCGGCCACGGGCTCAGGCTCAAGCTCCCCTACCGGCTCAGGCTCAGGCTCCCCTACCGGCTCAGGCTCAGGCTCCACTACTCGGTCAGGCTCCCCTACCGGCGCAGTCTCCCCTGCTGCTTCCTCCTGTGATGCCACCCTTGGCGCCGTCTCGCCGCCTCACCCTGTCCCCACGGAGTCTCCTCCTGTGTCATCTTCTCCACCTGATGTAACTGGTCCTGCTGCTCCTTCTGCGCGGGCTCCGCCCATTCCCCTAGTCTCACCCTACACACGCGGTGGCCGCCTTTGGGCTCTTCCCACCCAGTCTCAACCTGTCGTCTCTGGTGACCATGGCCTTCGTGCTCTTGGTCTGACCACCACTGGCCTGTCCACTGCCACTTCTATTGTCCATCCCAGCACAGCACTTGGCTACTCCCTTGTTGAACAGGAGTTTCAATCCGCCGTGACCTCCTCTGCAGCAGGGTACGCTGCCTCATGCTTTGGAGCCGCCGGCCTCTCTCCCCTTCCTCCTGAACCCCAGACTGTTCAGGCAGCACGCATCGCCACTGACTCCCCGTTGTGGGAGCAAGCGATGAAGGCCGAACTTGACGCCCTGTCTGAGCATGGGGTGTATGAGCTCGTTGATCTTCCCCCCGGTTGCAAGGCAGTTACTGCCAAATGGGTGTATCGTCGCAAGCTGAACCCAGACAACTCAGTTGAACGGTACAAGGCTCGCCTCACGGCCAAAGAGTTCTCTCAGATCCCTGGTGTCGACTTTGACGAGACCTTTGCCCCGGTTACACCACTGCCAGAGCCCTGCTCAGCCTAGTTGCTCAGCATGACTGGGAGCTTGAGCAGATGGACGTCAACAATGCTTTTCTGCATGGTAAGCTGGATGAGGAAATCTACATGGTCCAGCCACCTGGCTTCTCTGATGGCACGAACCGAGTATGGCGCTTGCGCAAGGCCCTCTATGGCCTCAAACAGTCCCCACGGTGTTGGAACCAAGAGATCACAGCCACCCTTGAAAAAGGGGGTTACAAGCGGAGTACTGTGGATCCCGCCCTCTTCCTTGGTCCCCCTACCAAGCCGCTTGTTGCTATTCTTGTCTATGTGGACGACCTTCTCATTGCCTCTCCCGATGTTGCATCTGTGGCTGCCGCCAAGTCTCTGCTCCAATCAGCATACAAGATGAAGGACCTCGGTCCAGCCCGTGTCTTCCTAGGGATGGAATTACAGCGTGATCGTGTATGTCGCGTCTTGCATGTGCATCAGGCTGCGTATGAGCGTAGCCTGGGGGAGCGCTTCGCCCCACTCCTCACCTCCATTCCCACTGCTTCCACTCCCATGACACCCGCTGGCCAGTCCCACTTGAAGTCACTTGATCTCACCAAGCTGGGGGAGGCNGTGGATGTGACCGACTACCTTCGAGTTATTGGTTCTCTAATGTACCTTGCCACCACCACGCGGGCGGATGTTGCATTTGCCGTGAACTTCTTGTCCCAGTTCTCACAGTGCCCTCGCGAGCGCCACCTTGAGGCAGCATTGCGAGTGGTACGATACGCTCTCTCCACCCCTCGTGTCGGACTGCTTTTTCGTGCACAGCCCTCTGTCGTGGTGGATGGTTTCACAGACAGTGATTGGGCGCATGACTCTGATGCTCGCAGCCGCACAGGGTACATCTTTC